>QNGE01009268.1:0-13408 GCA_008508345.1 Paragonimus westermani | reverse complement strand
ATTGACGGCAGTAGAGAGAAAAAGTTCCACCACAGAGAAAGAATGCCCAGCTGTCACCCGAACGCTGGAGAAGTAGAAGACCTACCTGATAGCGACCATCTTTCATGTCAAGACCGAACACAAACCGCTGATCTGGCTGAAAACGGCAAATGGCCCACGTAGACGACTGGCTCGCTCACCACTTCGACTGCAAGAGTTCTACCTTATCATCGGACATGTCAACGGCACAAACAATGAGGTAACTGGTGCACTGTCGCGACCAATACAGGAAGATGAACTACCAACTGAAACCACACCCGTGAACGCAATATTGGTTGCCGATAAAGAGATGTTGGTCACTCGACAGCAAGACCCTCAAGCACACGAAATATGTGGACATCTACTGGCAGAATCAAACCCAAGACGTCGAGTTCGGGGTTGAATGAGCCGTTACAAATGTGGGATTGGCTACACCTGACGAACGGCCAACTCGCCGCCGATGTGGAGGTGCGGAGGTGACTGCGACCTCGAAGACTGCCATTTATCCCAGTGGACCAGGGAGGACATGTGATTCGGCCGGCGTACACATGTGTTCACATGGGGCGAGAACGCGAGTTCGAACTACTGCGGTGAGGAGTATGTTGGCCCAGGATGTGGGGAAATGTGGCTGGTTTCATTTGAGCGTGCCCTAACTATCACCACAGTCGAGGGACACTGACGACAGCACCACCAATACAATCCATCGTAAGAAAGTAGGCTGCGCACATCTGGGATGTAGACATTATTGGTCCACTACCTACAAGTCCAAATGGAAATCGTCACATGGTTGTCATGATTGACCATTTCGCACAATGGGTGAGGGCCAATCCCATGACAGATCAAACGAACGGAACGGTTGCACACACCTTCACCAGTAACGTCCCGCCCGTTTCGGAGTACCGCACAAAGTCATGGTGGACCAGGGCGCGTGTTTTTGGGGGCGGCAATTGCAGGAGGTGTTGAAAAGCTGTGGGATTCAGCGTCTGGGACTATCGCCATGTCATCCACAAACGAACCGGTTGACGGAGCGTTTCAATCGTACATTGAGGGAATGGCTGAATGGTAGAGACAGTACCTGGGAAGAGACTGCCGGATGTTTTGTTTGGATACCGTACGGCGAAACACACAACAATTGAGAGTCCACCATTTGAGGTGACATACGGGAGGGAACCACGGATGCTGTTGGTTGTGTGTGTGTGTGTGTCTAGCGACAGAGAGGGACAATTATCATGGCAAGAACGACGACACATGGAATATCGTGCGCTTGAACGGACAACAAAGTGACAACGCCGAAATAAACAAAAGTATGCCATGAAGCACAGCACACATAAATTTCACCCGTTCAAGACCGGAGGCCAGGTTAAAGTAAGAGACTTCGGCCAATCAGAAACATCCCTCACTGGTGCAGACAAATTTACAAGACAGTGGAACAGACAATTTACTATCACGAACAGTATGAATATGCTCTTCCAAATTAACCATGGTCCTCATGAGCGACCGGTCAATGATGTACACTTGCCACGCTGGCACAATCGTGGCAAGTTCCTTAAAAGAGGGACGAGTGCGGTGGATTATCAAACCGGAGGTGTGACTACCTTATCTCTTGGTGGACTACCTCAAAGCGGGGACGGTACTTCCAAAAGCCCACAGCAAGTGGATCGAGGACAGCATGGGCGACCGGGTGAGTCATCGTTCAACTGGATCGGATCAACAGGCGAGAGGTGGCAGGCAAAGTGGAATGGATGACCAGATCGGGGCGCGTATATCCCAACAGTCGGAAGAGTATTTTGACGCGGCATAGAATACGGTCAAAGCCCACGGTGGATAGATTGCGGTCAACACGAGCGACCGGAGGAGCCATCGCTCAACGAGATCGGTCCAGCGAACGAGGAATGGCAAGCGGAGAACCCACCCACAAAAGGCGTCGGTCACACACGTAAACTGGAGTGAACGCATAAAAAGTGCGAACGGAAACCGGGATTGTTGAGAACCAGAACTCTGTTTCATATACGTGAGTGCTCTCGTGTAGCGCGGCAACCAGCTGGTTGGGCAATAGTATGTTTTATTGAACGCCTTTTCGCCACGACGCTTACTGAAGTAATCTATGATCCATTTAGATCATTTGCCAACGACATAACTGATATTTACATTGATCGCCGAAAATAGGACAATCGTGGTTTTTCTACTCTCACATGAAAGCTAGTCAAAACTGGATTATGGGAATAACTGGAGGGACGAAACGTAACTATTTGCATCCAACAATCGAAGGTGACAGAACATGAAAACAGTAATTAGTAGGACAGTTTAAGAAGAAGGACAAGTTATTTATAACTCACAAGAATCGGTTAACGACTCAATACGAAGGACTCCACAAACTCTGGGGGTTCGTCCTTGTTTTCTCCGATAAATTTTAGCTTACGCGCATCTATGTTTTCTTTTATGAGCATTACAATGTGTACTTCGTGGTGACATTGGTGACACTGCTATAAAAGAAATTAGGAAATGCATAGCCTGTTGAAGTCATCTCTATGTGTACTCCGTGTGTATGTGGTTGTGATCACATTTGAAGATATAACCGAAGTCAGCTTGCCGCACTTGGACCTAAACCAGGTTGACGTAAACTGAAGACACGAGATGATGAGAAATTTGACTATCTGGTCTTCCTGAATGATCGAGCTCAGCGTAGGCCGGAGGGTAAACCAGCTAAGTCTTCCTAGCAGTTCCGTTTTATGAAGAATGACAGAAACTTGATATTTTTCGGAGCTCAGATGTTAGATTTGAGAGGAAACTCACCGGTGGCATTTATTGGCAGATGAACATGATGCTGACCTCACAACTGATTGGAAACTCCCACTTCAATATAAATACGAGTAGCAACGATATTTAAGGTGACAACTTATTTGAAACTTTTGTTTCTATAGGGTTATTTGGTGACAGTGACGGAGATCTGGTTCAACTCTTGCGCACAGAAAATTCGTAACTGAGGTCTTTTTATGTATAAAACGACACTACAAAATATCATCCGATCCGTCAACCTTAAACAACCAGCATACTAATTGTCTCACGCTTATGGACCATGAAGGAATAGTCGGAGCACAAACCATTCCACGAGAATTCCAAATGAAACGTTTATCCGAAATGCTTACGTATAAACGGACTACATAACATAATCGCCTCAGCGAACGGTCCCAACACGTTGCAACGTGCAAGTTGGTGGTTTTTACTCTGAATGTCCGTAGCGCTTGCGGACCAACTTTGGGGTAACGTGGAAACACAGAGGAACAGTGTTCTTTCGAAGTGAGTGTCCCAACAACAGTCCGGTGAAACGAAACAACACAAGCAAGCACGAGCCAAAGGCACAGTATGTCATGCACACTACTCACACAAACGTAAACCAAAACGACTCCAACAACACGGCATCACGCTCTGTTGTACAATTTGATTTCGATCCGTGCGCGCTTGCTGGTTTCAACTGCTCATTGCAACAGAGCTGAAACCACGGAGAGAATAATTGGCACGGGGATCTAAGCTCGTTTCAGGTCAAGTCGATCGACTCCATTCTAGCCAACGAGCGACAGCATTTGGCAAATAACAGATTTTCAGTGTTTGAAAGGCAATACAAGGCAACCCAATGCTGAATGAGAATTAACGGATTGGTAGCACATTATTTCCTGGACAGTCTGCAAGGTTCATCCGTAGATTACAAAAGATGTCCCAGTATCGGTAGTTGTTTCTTCCAGAATGACATATTACCTCTGAATCGTAGTTCCAGCATAGGAGTTCGTCCAGTCTAGGTTGCACACACCAATCTCCCGGACAAAGTACCTCAATATGAACAACACACCCAGAACTTGATGACGCAACAAATTGCCCACGCGATGGTTAACATTGTAGAAAATGATATACTGACATGAAGTAGGTTCAGTGCAACAATGAGATCACAACGTTGAGGAATGAGAAAAGTCACTTGGCGTTTTAGCAACACAGCCATAAAGCCTCACAGCATAGCCCCCAGATGATACGATAAACCTAAAGACAAAATAATGTGCCTTAACTTCTATAAGAAATTTTTTAATTTTCAATCAACCTTTTGTTACTTTGTAGATCACTCTCGTTCGTGAATGCAAGTTTCTCCTGTCTATGGTTAAGTGAACAATGTTTGTGCTGGCACGCTACATTAGGAACATATCGCACTTCTACTCTGTCAATCTGCATTCATTGATGTATATTCGCTGTCAGCCCTGCGTTGCTTTTCAGCAGCCGAGATGTGTGCCAACAACAACGTGCTATCCCTCATGGACAATGATGACGAAAACGCATCGAGAAACAGATAGCAAACTGGACTACTCGGGTAGGCAACAATCATACCAATCACTTGCCTGTCAGCCAAAACTGTCTTTTTTTACTGTGGGTTTCATTGCTGTTTTCTGGTGCAAAATAACTCAATATGTCGACCTTATATTTGGCCGGACTTGTTTTTGTGATTATGTCCAAATGATCAAATACCAACACATAGTAGTATAAAACATGTGCTTTTTATTGTGCTCTCTCAGAACCCCTTTTATCTGATATCGTCTGTGAACACATGCAGCATATCTCAACGCTATAATAGCTTAGACAACCAAGTTTGCATTACACTAGCACACTTCGCTGGATGTAACCTTTTTTCATCTCTGTAACCCACTTGTTTCGCTCAGTTAACAAAGCGAATTATCTAATTCTAATCACAATTCAAGTTAGCTAAATCGGTTTACTCGATGACCTCTTGCGTCTCCAACAACGTTACACGGGGCTAAATAAACGCCGATAACCGAGCTAAGGATTGGTGTTCTAGCCATCTTACTTGCCAAAATTGCTGTTCCGATCAGGATATGGGAGAAACTGGCTATGAAATTCTCCTCGTCCTCTTTTATTTATCTTACAATCTCGAAATAAAGGTTCGACGCAGATTGGTTGTGTGCTACTTTCCGTATCACAAGGTTATCCACACACAGTCATGGATTCAACGGTCTGAAGGAGTCATGGGGACGGGGATATGCTGTAAGTTCGCATCACGTAGAGCGAAAAACTGAAGTGGCAAGTTAACTATATGTTTCAAAGAGGTAGACTGAGATACCATGCCACGGGACGAGAAGGGTAGGAGTATAACCTGAGACAAACTGTGCAACAGGATTAGTTTTTATTTATGCAATTTGATTGGTGAAAATTGCGAACCCAAAATTACACAATATCTCGCTTCTTTCACTTGAAACATAGCAGCGCCTCAATCATCTGCTGGACATACCATCTACGAGTAGTCGACCTCTGCAGCACTTGTAGTGAGGATAGACGGTCGCACCATACTACTCACACCACTATTCAGTAGCCGCTTGGATCGAAATGATCACGGGACAAATACGGGAGAGATATGGGAAGAATCGTTGGAAGGCAGAATGACATTTAATGACTTTCGCCACATGATGGAACTGAGACATGGTGTCCAAAGCGACTGTAGCGTCCTCAGAAGAGTGCGGTGTGTAAATGAGTGTTTCTGTTCCTAGTCCCGTCGAGACGCGTAACTGGTGTATTGGTTTCTCCAACAAACAACCTCCATGTCATCCGCCTTCTGGATTCACGACACACTGCCTTGTTCAGTCTGTCATAACTACGGTTACACGCGAATAGCCACATGGTACGGCGCGTTTCTCACTATATCGATCGTCTCTGAACTCCATTAATAATTGTCATTCCTAGAAAAATAGAAATCTTGTGTTCTACCACATGCTGAAACTGGAAAAAAGTACAATTGTGTAGATTCCTTTTTATCGAACGACTTCGCCAATATCAGTAGCTCTGTCTCTTATTCAAAGGAAAGGATAACTTTTTGGTGAACAACATGCGTGTACGACTGGTTGATTGTTGGTAAGAGCCATGAATTTCCACAATTGACCTCTCCTCCATAGTTCATCTGGACAATTACCCAAACCAACCGAACTGATCACAAGATGCTCAGTTGTTCGGCCAGATGAGTTGCTTCCACATACCGCAGACTGCTTGTCGTATACAAACGAGTGAGTTCAGCCTAATCTTTTACTGCCTCCATGTGGCTTGGTCAGCTTAGGACTGCGAATTCTGATTGATCTCGCATTAATCTAACTAATGAATAGTGGTTCGTGGAACGACGAATTTCCATACTTTTTACTTCTTCGGTCGCCAACCCCATGTTGAGCTAATTTACGTGGCAGACGCTTCTGTATATTTCATTTTACATTTTCAGACTTCCCAGTATCGTCCTTATTACCCACCAAGCTTTTACCCCACTTGGACAACTGCAAAAGACCATACTGTCTTCAATAGGAACTTCCTCTCCAAATCTGTGCAACGGAATCAGTGCTAAACTGAGTGTCAGTGCAGTGTTAATTAGTGCAATATGAAAGTGGCCACACATCTCATACACCAACCAGTCTCAATTAAATTCAGATTTTCTTCCTCGAAAATAGTTTCTTTTGTTACCAATTACACATCCAGCTACTCAGTTTATTTGACCTGCAGGTTAGTAGTAGTTCGTTTGCACCAAACAAAACTTCCCGTCAGATCAGTAGTAGAAAAGAGCATACGCATCACTGTATTTCTTGCCTTCAATAAATTGAGAGACACAGATTACCTCAGTGTTTACTCTCACACATAACTCGAACGAAAATCGACCAATTGAAGCAAAACAAGAAATAGTACATCACAAGTACCGATTAATCGATTACAGGTTTCTACTGGAAGTGAATTGGAGACTGATGTGTACACCATCAGGGGACAGAGCGGAGTGTAGGAGGGCCGTGAAGAGGACGCGTCCGTTCAAATTGTAGAGGCAGCGTTGTATGCTTGACAGCAAACCAGTCATAGGTGGAAAAATGATGTATTATGGAAATGAGCAGGGAAAAAGCGCGTGTGTGAGTGGGTTGAACTGAGAGAAAAAGAGAAAGAACGCGCACATTTACAGGCCAACAAAGGTCTTCCGACATGAAGACAGTAGAAATTAATTACACAAAACATTTGTAGACATCATGGGGTCTTCGGTTACCGAATCGGGTGCCGTGGAGCTTTGTATGGGCTGGTACAGTCAAGCGAATCGTTGAAATTTTGCTACGCAGATCATTTCGTTGTGGGTATGTTTCAACCTAGGGTATAGGAAAGAATAGCTGAAGACTGTTATACGCCTGGTTAAGAACGGTTCGATTAAGATAACAGAGATTGTTGCATAAATGCATACGTAATTTTTATGTCGACATCACGAAGAAAATTACCGAAATATAAGTGAATTTGTGTGCATAAAATGTTCCACAATACGGTACGCTGTGGAACTAACAAATAACCTGGAGCTCTGCGAATAACAGAAACTTAACAAAGCATGGGCTGGTAGAGTATCTACTGAAGGGAGTAGATACGTAGTCGAATGTCATACCATAACCCTCCGACCAGACTCTGTGTATGCGACTTTGAATCTCCCTGTGGACAACAGAATAAAATAGCGTTTTTTTCGTCTCTGTTTTCATACCGAGTTGGTCCAAACTAGGTGGAAATTATTACGCCGATAAGTTCAGTGATTTGTTTTTGACTCGTTTTCTGCCACGCACTCGAAAGTGCCAACTGCTGATCCGAAAGCACCTCAATTTGGACACTTTCGAACCAGCTGTCTATGCCGATCTCAACGATGCAACCAATTGCCCTAACCATGGCCCAACACATGGAAATAATGGCCAAACAGAACATGTTGAGAACAAGTGGAACGAAACAGCCCACTAGCAAAGCAGATCATGTGACGCTTGCCGTTTTGACAACTTAGCTACAAAACGTCAAGTCGGAGTACACAAATGATGCGCTAAATCCAAAAACATTGTAACGTGTCTCAGATTCTGTGGTAAACGTTTATTTTATCAGTCTGTGAGTAGTTCGCAACGTTGTCTCGTTCATGAAGGCAGCATTATATATATATATATATATATATATATATATATATATAGCACAACCTGTTATGGAAATATCGCACTTTTATTTCGTCCATTCGCATTCATTGATGCATGCTAGTCCTTGGCCCTGCATTACCTTTCAAACGCTGGAACACAGAATTCTGTCACCAGCCCGATGCTATCGATCGAACGGTGGCCACTACGTTGAGACGAAGGCGCCGAGCCATTAGACCTGAATTAAGCGTACGCCCCTGTGAGAGCTAGCATGGCTGAGATGACGACGGTGTGTTGAGGAGACCCAGTAACGTGACACGTTAGGGAAGCCGATGTTTTGGGCAAGCCCCTTGATTTGGACTATCTGGATCCGCATTCGAGGAACGGTCACTTATTTAATCACAACTGCTGGAGCAGACGCGCGTCCCAATCGGAAATCTCATTCCGAGAGTGAACCCTCAGTTATCCAGTTTCTACCAGTCGAACAGGTTTGTGGGCCCCACTGTGTGCTCACAGGTGGAATAAACTTGAATCCATAGCGCAAAGTGGAAATTATATATCTAAAATACTACGATGACATACAGTGACTGGTACTGAGAATATAGGCACAATAGTTAGGTCTACAACAAAATCATCAAAACTAAAACTACGCTTATCGACGAAAACTGAAATACTGAAGAACTCAGGAGCAAACTGATGTAGCTATATGAATTTTTATGCAACAGCAAAATGGCGAAGTGATATGTATCACATTCGTCATATATGTATTGAAATATTTCATCACCACTCTCGGTACTTACATACATTCTCAGCTTTCATGAAACAGTGGCTATTTATTACCTTTTCAAAATTGATCCACAACTATGAGGTTAAAACAGGAATGTGCTAAATTAGCAGCAGGTGAACAGCATCCTATCCAAAATTCTCCATTTCACACGATCGACATTGTTAGCATTGACCAATAGGATTGCGAGAGACCGTTGAAGGTAACTTGCTTCTCACACCGTCCTGACTGCCGTGCTGATTTAATTGTGTGCGCCGGTGTAGTATGTGAGAGGTCAGCTGACCATAGGATCAGCTCTCTGAATGTAAGGCACACTCAGATGACCCGTCTGAGCGCGCCCACTTGGTAGCAAGGGTAACAGTTAACGGCAGAACAAGCAACCCAGATACAAGATACCCAGCAGCGTAGATCATAGTGAGGGCATTAAAATTTGCAATCGCATCTCAGTCACGGCAGCTGAACATTGTAAACAATTTTGCCTGCATTCTGCAGTCATCTGCAACCCTATTCTGCGTTGCCTACAAGCCACAAGTTGGACATGACGTAACGCAAGCGTATGCTTGTCAGCGCACTCAACCTCCTCATGTGTTGCGCTCCTTGGGCAATCGAAACGTACGGCGTATGAGGGTGTGCCAATTCTGATGGTAATTGTTGTCGGCCCGTTCGTAGGTAATACACTGTCTGATCAACGATTTGACTGAGTCAGATGAGTTTGAAGTTTCAATAAAGAGTTATCACAGTCATACTGTGATTAATAAACAAGTCGGAAACACGATTATTCTATTATTCAGCGAAATATCTCGACAGGGCGGTGAAATGTGGGCGACCGGACGAGTCATCACTCAGCGAAATCGGGCTAACTGGCGAGAAATGGCAAGCATAGGTCCACGACAGAAAGTGTCAGCCGCAAGCGTAGAACCTGGCAGAAGTGTACACGACGTTTAAGAGGAAGTCGTCGTTGATTTGTGGACTGAAATTCCAATTCATAAACGCCAGCGTGCATACGGCGTGGGAATGTGCTGGTCGGACAATAAACATCTTGCTTTATTGAACGACTTTTCGCTACAACAGGACTTGATTTCGAAATATCAGATGCCCCTAGAGCGACCAATCATTCTGTTCCGATGATCTCTGTCTGATAGTTTTTTTTTGTGCTCCTAACACAAAACTGGTCTTCAGTCAAACATCACTAGAACACAGCGTCTGACCAAAATAAGACCAGCCATTGATTGTTAACATACCGTTCAAGTGATCTTCGAAAAACAAACAAGTATTGAGCAAAAACGCAAACAGCAACTCAAATGGAAGAGTTTCGGTGAAAATGTGCGAGTACAACTCAAAATATACTCATTCGATACCCAATTAGGTTCACATTCTTGATGTATGAATGTGTAGCTTGCAGCACAGTCAGTCACTTCTGGACTGGGTGGTTGGTGTTTCCACCGTAAGACGGTGATAATATCTCTGTGTATTCAATCGTACTACGGCAGTCGCGAAGAACAGCTTGGTCGACATTAAGATATCCACGGGTAGGTTGCTTGTTGACTGCGTCTGCGAGTTAAACAATTAAATTCTTTAGATTCACGTACTGCTGCTGTTTATTAACTCTATTCGCACGTGAAGGGTGCACAATTTATCCCCACAATGTTACTTATTTCTAGACCACGCGTATTGTTCGGCGTCTGGAAGGTATTCAGGGACATTTTGCGGGAAACGCCAACAAGGAAATTTGCCAAAATTGTAAGAACATAACACAACTTATAGGTCAGTCGCCCCGTTTTAACACGTTCACGTAATGGGCCGAAAAATAAAAAAAGCCAAAAACGCTTCAGAGAAATTTTGACTGAGAGGGCTTATCTTAATCTAGCCGAGTATGCGTACATGTCAAGTTTTGTCGTACTGTTCGTGAGCTGTATCGCGAGGTTACAGATCTCTCGGGAGAATTCTGGATCGCCTAGACCGTTGCTCAGTTTTGTGGCCATGCTGTCGAACTTTGTTGTTAGAGCTCAAGAAAAGCTGTCTGTAACTTGATAACGGGTTGAAAACATTTTGATGAGAGCCTCTGTCAACCACTGTGACGGTTCGTGAAAACGCAGCCCAATGTTCGGTCTCTACTACATGCAATGCTTCCGGCGTGTTTGACTGTCGGGTTGTGCTTGTCCTACTATCAAGCTTACACAGCGAACTGAATTCCACATGTAGTGTGACAGGCATAATTTGGTCATAAAGCTGTGATCCACTGCAGTATGCACATACCTGGCTGAACTAAGAAAACCACTGGATTTGTGCGGATTGATTGTGATCAGACCGGTCGGGCGATTCTTATCAGCTTATTATACCGTGGAGAAGCGAGGGGCTCCGATTAGCTGTCTTCGGTCAGCCAGCATGGTAGGACGAAAACCACGAGCACCGAATTTTGACGCGGGCACACCTTCATGTGCTCTTTGATTGAAATCGAAAGAAACGATGCCATTCTGCGCCTCTCCTCCCAAGATAAGCAGACAACTAACATTTTGAGACTGACTGTTCAATTTTTGAAAAACCTACAGATTTTTCACTTTATACTCTCTGTACCCATTTAGAATGACCAGTATAAACGTAACTAAATTCCGCGGTATATTCCATCACATATTCAGATAAAAGGAGAGTGAGTCTGAGCATTACCATCAGATAGTGTTGGTAATCACTGGTAAGATATCCACATCAAATTTAATGCGAATGAAGTTGAACAGTTCGGGCGTCGTGTTCAACATGTTATTGATAAACAGATTGAGAATAACACAACGTTACGAGCAAGTTGTAATACTCTAGGTTCAACACTCTGAGGAAGACCATCCAAGGTGGTTGAAACGTAGAGTATTACAACTTGCTCGTAACGTTGTGTTATTCTCAATCTGTTCACCACACATTCATAAAATCAACTGATGTACGGTCACAGTAAGTGTTGGAGGGCATGTCAATCAACCTCAACATATTCGTAGCCTCCACAAGATATATAACTGAACAGATGGCACATCCTGTTTGAAGTATGTGTGACCACGTTGCAGGGGAACCGGGACTTTCAAAATATTGTAACAGAAATCCAGAAAACAGCTGAAGTTGCTCAGGTAGATTGCGCACTGAAAACTGAGGGTTTCCTTAGACGACGAAACAAACATTTCTCTTCAGTTCTTCCGCGGTGGCATGTCTGCAATTAGTTTGCCGACTTCATTTCTTCACGGAACCAGGCCTAAGAAACCGATCCTTAACTAACGATAAGTAAATTGGCCATTTATTCGAATCTCATCGTTTAAACTCTACCTAAATTTCCCGTAAGCTAAGGCCGGATGAATTCAAGCAAAGCAATTCAGTCATATCCTTCTTTTCGAACTCCAATGTTTAGTAATTGAAACACCCAACCCTAGACTTGTTATCATTACCCACGCACAGCAGTGGTGTTCTGGTCGCAAATTTGAGAATTTCCACGAGATCGTACATGAATACACTTGTATACTGATCGAAGTTATGCAAAGGCACAGGAAGCTTTTCGTGAGAACTTTATTGATCCATAAAATGACTTCAACCAGGAATACGGACAACCAGCTTTGATATGTCCTATATTGGCTGAGATCCGTACCTTTACTTCTGACACCTTTAGTCAAAGTGTAAGGGTAATCGGATGAACCGTTCCTTTTCTGCGTGATTGTTTCGAAAGTGTGATCATAAACTGCGCGAGTGTGCATAGCATGAAAGTTGAAGGTACTGATATGCAAAAGACCTTTCCACCACACAGAACCGTGAACTAATTCGAAGCGCACCACAACGCAACATTCGTTCCATAATTGCGGACCTGGATACAAAATTCGGAGTCCAAACCCTTTCACGAGAATTCCAACCGAAAGGCTTACCCGAAGGGCTCATCCAAAACCGGGCTTCATTAGCCAGTGAGATAGCGAACTGCTAAATGCATATCTGTAGCCACACCCATGCCAGCCGGCACGGGGGATGTATGTGCATTTCAGGTCAGGTCGGTCAGCTCCAACGTCTCAGTGTTTTATCCACCATTGTTCATGAGAGATGGCACCTTGCTGTTGACCCACATCACAGCGTTTGAAAGGCAACACAGGGCTGAGAGCGAACTTGCATCAATGAGTGCAGATGGACAAAGTAGGAATGCGGTATGTTCCTAATATAGTGTGTCCGTACGATAATTCTTTTTCGCTAAGCGATGGGTAAAAAACACTATATTCGTCAGCTAAACAGGTCTCCGAGTTATTAAAAAGACTGGATAAAAACTATCTGGTGCAAACACTCAAGTGTGATGAAACATATTTCCGGAGCAAAAATCCCACAACCCGCTCTCCTTATTTTGCTAGTCAGAAGCCTTTACCAACGTTCATGGAGCACGGTAAGCCAAGATGTCACGCGATCACATGATCAGATTTAACTGCTGGCAGCATAGCCAAACGCCACCGTTTTATCCGTGACTCTTACCTTAGTTGATTCGGATTTTTCTGGCCCTGAACTGGAACTACCAGCTTGTTCAATTTTAGTGATTTATTATGTAGTTGACGTAGAATGCCACGCGATAATCGTGGTAATAGCAGTGTCTCAGCGGATACCCAGGCTTTCAATCCATACCTAGAAAATTGCCAAATGTGAAATTTCCGAGCTCCTGGTGTGGCTTCGTAGC
>QNGE01009267.1:0-13408 GCA_008508345.1 Paragonimus westermani | reverse complement strand
TGCGTGCAGCCAAACAGAATGGACGCGACAGAAAACGGAATGAACACATGAAATAGGTTTGAGTGCATGACGTAAAAGCGGTAATGCAAGCAAGCGATGGGGAAACGAATGAATCGGTGAACGTTCACCTAAAAGCAAGCTGCGCCACCGGTTAAGCTGAAGACGTGGAACGCGTCAACAAAACCAACTTTTGAAACTGTCAGTGACATTAAGGTATCGCACACATTTCTGTTGCCACCAGGGACAATAACTGTCACGATGGATCCAGTTTGCTACCTCCACATCCGTTAATTCTCTTTATCAACATCCCAAAAAATGTAGTCCGTTCACAGGAGAAAAGTGCTTCCAGCGAACGCTACCCCTTCGCTTTATTGTGGAAATTTTGGAAGATGAGTTCCTGCGAATATAGCGTAACCAGAAGCTGATTGTAAACCCCGTAGCGTCCATCATTTGTGTTTGCTTCCAAAAGCAGTAGGCGACGTTTTTGCATGAACTGCTTACTGCGTGTTAATTGTGAACTTGTCGATGGCTGGCATACCTGGAATCGAGTAAATGTATGCATAGGAATCGCGAAGTCGAAGCTAAGTGCGAACCGTACGAATTGCATAGCGACTCTCAATCGTAAAAAGGCTGCTGGTCCAGATGACCTTGTATCGGCACTTCTCAAAGAAGGGGGAGAGGCGTTAGGGGAGGCTTTGACTCGTTTGTTTTAACTTGTGTGAACGACGGAAACCTTCCCCCTAGTTGGGGTCACTCGATAATATCTCCTATGTACAAGAAGTGTACCAGGGGCTCTCGCGTCAAATTCTGGAGGAGCGCCATGCATATCGCCGGCCAACAATTGTTGTATTTCTCGACCATATAGGTGTGTTCAATCCAGTGGATCGATCTACACTTTCATAGTCGCTTAAACGCAAAGGTGTGCCACTTAGTACGTGAACATACTGTCGACGCTTTATTCCCATAAATCAGCTCGGATTAGGGTTCACGGTTAAGTGTCGCACCGTTCTCACGTTTTTGTTTAATTTCGTCATAGACGAAATAATGGAGGATTGACTCCGGCACTCACAAGATGCCAGCGTGGACCTCCTACCTGGTGAATGACTGACTGGTCTTCATTATGCTGACGACAAGGCGTTTGACAACTTTCACGTAGCACAAGCAATGCCAGACGCAATTTGGCGTTCCGTTAAATACCCCGGATTGCGCTTTGCAGCCTCAAAATGCAAATTGCTTTTGCAGGATTGTTGTGATCACGTAGATTTGATGTTATATAACTTAATCATGGGGTTTGTTGACCGGTTTGTATACCCGGGAAGCTGCATCAGCGGCGGCGGTGACAGAAGCGTAGGTAATGGAATAGAAGCGCGCANCTCCGGCACTCACAAGATGCCAGCGTGGACCTCCTACCTGGTGAATGACTGACTGGTCTTCATTATGCTGACGACAAGGCGTTTGACAACTTTCACGTAGCACAAGCAATGCCAGACGCAATTTGGCGTTCCGTTAAATACCCCGGATTGCGCTTTGCAGCCTCAAAATGCAAATTGCTTTTGCAGGATTGTTGTGATCACGTAGATTTGATGTTATATAACTTAATCATGGGGTTTGTTGACCGGTTTGTATACCCGGGAAGCTGCATCAGCGGCGGCGGTGACAGAAGCGTAGGTAATGGAATAGAAGCGCGCATCTTTAAGGCTAGGACGTTATTCGCTGATCTGGGGGCATGTCTGGCGACAGAGTGGTATTTCTCTGGAGCGTAAAGGTCGTGTGTATAAGACAACTGTGATGGCCGTATTACCGTACGTCAGCGAAACCTGGCCGCACAGGGTAGAAGACGTGAACCGTCTCCAGGTATTTGATCACCGATGTCTGCGTTCAATCGCTCGTATTGGGTGGCACAAGCGTGGAAGTAACGAAGAAGTTATAATGCGGATGTTGTGTAGTGATTGCCAGACGAGTTTCTTCGTTCAATCTCTTCGTTCGCACAGGCTCAGATAGTTAGGTCGCGTATTGAGGATGCCAGCTGGTCGTCTTCAACACCAAGCACTGTTCGCTGACACTGCGACCGACTGGTGTGAAGTGCAAGGTGGACAGATACTGACCTGGCGTAGAGAAATATATTCGTTTTTCAAGGGGTTGGCCACTATAGATCGATTTCACCCCTCGGGCTGGGGTCCTTGCGACTCACAGAGTCTGTGGCTGGAGACTTTACGTGAGGTGGCGGCTAATAGAGCTCAATGGCGTGAATGTTGTCGTTGCTTGGACGAGATATCTATGAAGTGAGTGCATTTAATGAAGCGGGGTAGCGGAAGCCGTGAGGAAGCTGTCTTGGTGATGACGCCTTACTGTCACCTGCAGCTCGGTTGTTTGTTTGCAAGGTGTAGGCACCTTGATGTCAAATGTTTGATTATGGACGTAAGTATCTTCAGTAGTTAGGTCCCTTCCCGTCCCCTTTTTCTATCCTTCCTTCTTCCTATATAGGGTTTGCTTCATCTCCACGGTTGTGTGGCGGTTAAGCATTAGTGTGAACCACTAAGATATTGCTGTCTATGATGATGATGATGTTTCAGCGCCACCAGCGTCCATTCACACCTCCCACCGAGCATACTTTTGACCACCTCAGGAATGTTGCAGTCAGATCCAATCCGGTTCCTGTCAGTTTGCTTGCCCTGCTTTTCATCTCCCTCTTAGTAAAACATCCCGAATGACCTGTGCCTACTATAAAGCTTCAGGAAGCGTCCTGTGATCACCACCTACTGATTTGCAATTAATCACTCACATTTATTAGACCATTACCGTACTAACATACAAGGCGTATGCATGGCAATTCCTGGTTAGTAAAGAACAAACACTCACAGGATCCATCGCCCTCAACAACAGCAACATGATCATCAAGAATAGTTACTTTCCCTGGTTCAATGTTAGACAGGCGAACAGTCTTCTTCCAGCCATCCCCAGCTATCATAAGCGCATAAGGCGCTAGCAGTTCGAACACACTAACCTCGCCCATTCCACGGAAAAAACGTCGATCCCTTACTGAAGGAACGGCATTCGTCCGCCGGAATTTCACTTGCAGTATTCCTCTGACGCATTAGAACCATGTAGTTAGATTACCCAGAATATACCTGTCAGCTACCACTACCCTATTACTTATTATATTTCCGCAACGCGCATTACCGCAGCAGGTGAGTTTCCACATACTCATGGAGCTGCTTTTATCGACTGATAATACTAGCATCTATCGCACTGAGCTTCTCTTTAAACCTGAAATACAAAGATTTAATCATCGCCTGCAGAAAATACTTTTCTTCTGAAGGTTTGTCGTTCTTTTGCCTACAGCACCCAACCCTATTCTCTTCCGTGTGAACTGAAGAGAATGAAATACTAGCATAAGGAAGGTGTTCTTGTGAGCATTTCAGCTGCGCCGGGTGCCCGTCTATCAAAACCTTCCAAATGTTCCCCGCTAGAATTAGCTGATTGGGACTATCCAAAATGACCTTGTAACAAGACAAACGCTCGTTGGGGAAGAAACTATGAAAAAACCCTTCTATTTTCATCGTTCAATCTGTGACAACTTGCACTGGACGGTATGTTCCGTTGTTGCACCCACTGTTGGAACCTGTCATTACGAAAATTGTCTACCACACGCATAGTTCCGATCGTGAACGACAAAACCAACAGCTCGCTCTGATTGTCTGTTTTCAAATGCAATGATCTAACGGATTCTACCATTTTTCGCATACTCACTAGAATGCAGTCAAGATATTCGTGTAACCACGTTCTTCGTTCTAACAACCTCACGTTACTACGACTCACTGTTATGTTTCACTCGCGCCTCAGGTAATATATGACGTAGTAGGTGATAGGGAAGCTACCCAACAGTAAACACACAGCTTTCTTCGCTATAGTTTACAACATGTAATTGGCTAGTTAAGCTCCCGGGTCAAACGACTTTGCCCTGTGATTGCAAACCGGATAATCGGGAGATATACGGCGAACTGGGTCTAATACGGTACGTGGATAACGGAGGGGAGCTGAAATTCCTAAAGCCTTCAACTCCATGTCACCATAACGAACAAGCAGAAATTGTTCACGCGTGATTTACACCTTCAATTTGCCTGTCGTTTTTATCACAGTGCAGGCAGCAATATTGGCACTGCCTGCACACTGGAACTTCCGGAAATTTTATCCAACTCCCGGTAATACTGCGGCAGCGTTACACAATTAAATCGAAGGTAGTTCGTTCCACTCCGAGGTTGAAATGATCGCAGCTGCCTATCGAGATTTGTGACAGCGTCACAACAGAAACCTTTGAAAAGTAGGTTTCAAACTCTCCGCTGAGGCCCATAAGTTTCAACATCTTGCACGGAAACCTGTTATCTGCCGGCCCGCGCACGTACACTCAAATTATTAAAACGCACCAACCAATAAACGGGCACCGTATCCAAATTAGCCTACCCAAATACTACGATTGCGAGCCCCGTATCCAAATCTGTTTAAATGCACTTCCAAAGTACCTCACTATCATTTGGAATAAATGACGTCAGAAAAACGTTGAAATAAAGCTAGTTATGTCGCGGTACCGTTGATAATCGATTATAACAGTAATGGTGTATTTTTCTACGCGTTTGTGAAGAACAGGTTCGTGAGAGCATGATCATTGTGCGCATTTTGAAGCCACATACACACTTGAACATCAAAATTGTAAATTGTATAATGAGTCAGTTTTGTGAATAGAGCAAAAAAAGCGACATTATATGCGAAAAAAATCAACCTTGAGAAGAAAAATTTGAGATACAAATTTCTGAGACGATAGTACTTGGGATCCACAAAATTCGACAAAATAGTTGAGTTGTTGCATGAATTGTGACTTCACAAGGTGACCACTGTTTTGATGGTGAAGGCCGTGCCGGAGAAGAAGTGCTTTGAGGATGGACGGGGAGCACACTTCCTTTCCTACCCGCGAAAAACAATTTTGTATGGAGAAATAATACACCAAATGACCTTGAAGCGCAATTTTCTCATCAAGCAAATGGCTATCACAGGGGGGGATGAAAAAACATACAGATATATTTACATAAATATATTCATATGCATATATGCAAGATTATGCACATACGTAAATACATCTATATGTGTGTGTATACAAGTATGCATATTATTACATATGTGTTTATCTATATATACATAAATATAATCATATATATTCACAGGCACATATATATGTGCATATATATGCGAAAAAACTGTATGTGTAAATATGAATATCTGTATGTAAATTATTATATATTTATATACATATATATTCATATGCATAGAAATATTTGTGGACATATATATATATTTATATACATGTTATACTCATGCATGTTCATATACACACACGTATTTATGTGTACGCATATAGACAGATATATATACATTGATAAATATGAATATATATTCATACATATACATATATTTATGTATATATATTTCTGTGCACATGCGTATATACATATTTATTATACATAATATATAGATGTGAACAAATTATATAAATTTAAATATATATATACATGTATATAAATGTGTATACTTACATATATATGTATCCACATGCACATATACATATATCTATAAGTGTACCTATATGAATGTACATATATATACGCATGAATGTATGCATGTATATGTAAATATCCTTTTACATGTATACATATGGACATCTCACTTGATTAACGAGAGTAAGCACTGCAAACAGGTTTGAAAATAGACGCACACTACTAGCTGTCTGATATACCTACAAAGGAACCACTGAAGAAAGACTCAGTGAACCTCACTTGACTAAAGGCGATAAGCACTGCAAAACAAAAATTTATCGTAACAATTGATTGAATAAACATTACCGTTTGGAGAGCTTCGTTCGCCGTGTACAGTGTATTCATTTGTACACCGCACTTTCATACTTGCAGCCTGGCGGCAAGTCTACTCCTCTATGCTTTTTAGCACTTGCGGCTCTCTGCGAAGTGTCAATGGAAAATCTCGTACAACTTTCCCGTTGAGATCCGCGGAAGTATTCAATATAAAATCTTCAAACTTTTGGTAATTCACTTTGAATATCCTTCTAAAGCTGGTCTCATCGTTCACCGACATGTTGATTCAACGTATGGAAGTGGTTTACCGATAATGGACCAATTAAACACTATGTTACGTCCGATGTTATGGTGTGCTTTATAGATCTGACTTGGAAATATCACTTGTACCATTTTGCTAACACTTCAGGTCATATTCATTTCATCGGACTTTCCCAGTTTGTCGTGTACGGAAAGAAACGCACTCTTGGATGGAGAGGATGTACTGTCGAAGAATGTCACCATTATCNAGAACGTAAAACTGACTATGTGAGCTATGACGAACGATGGAACATGTGATTCTCAGGCGTAAACTTCTATGTGATGTGTTAATCGTGTTAATTGTTAATTGTGTTAATTGAATAAATATAAACCATATGCGAACAGCTGCTATCAAATAACGTGGAAAGAGAGCGATTGTCAGCTTTCTCTATTTTGCGATCACTGCTGAATTTGGATGTCGATCATCTCTGTGCGGGTGATATATAGAATGAGAAGAATGTTCGATAACACCCAAAGGTTGCCAGCTGGTCTATCATAGAGAGAGAAAGGAGTTTGCAACACAAAGTTTTTATGTGGTCATGAGAGGAACATGCTGAGAGTTTTTCGAACGAGTTCAACGTGTTCAGCTTTTGCAAGATGGTTTACAACACAAACACACAAGCTATCAATAAGTATAGAGCAAGGGTGTACCAGGATGATTGGGTTATTACTAACGTGCATGTGTATATTGACACCTATACGTGTTGAAAATAGACATGTTTTCTAGTTCGCTGGCAGATCTGAAAGTACAAGATCTATCGTGAAATTGATAGGTTTCATCAGTTCGAGGGGTGCGTGGCGTAACATCACGCAACACGGAGCATGCATATATTTGGATTGCTATATTTCTCTTTTTCTCTATCTTGATTATGTACAAACATACACAGGTGCTTAACATAGTTATGAAACATGATTGTCTCATAGACAAACTCTGTGCAGGTTCAGAGGGGCATATTTACGTTGTAAAATGCAAAGTAGGAAATGACTGTGACAGTGCTGGAATGGTAAGAAGTAATAATTTAAGTCTTTTATGTTTCACCCCGGCTTCATCTTGAATGTTTACGGACATACGTCATTTCCTGCTATTGCTTGAGAATTCTCGTGTCCAGTTTTTCATTCCATTTCTTTCCTCCGACTTTCGCTGGAACGTATCCTTGCTCACCAATTGTTGGAACCGCTACCTTGGCAAGGTGGTCGGGCTTGTGTACTATTTCGATTCGGCGGGCTATGGTGACCAGGACCCCAGTCCTTCCAGGCGCATCCTTGTCAGACAGGCCGAAGGGGAGCAGTCAGACGAAAAGCAGTTACACTCATAGGATTGTATGTCGCACTACTGACCGCGTAAGAGTGTTTAGATGGTGAAGCACGATCCTATGGGAATACAGCAGACCTAGTTTCAAAGTTGCGACTCTGCTGTCTTCCGCATCAGGAAGAACGGGGTTATGAAAGGTACCGTCAAACAAAGAGCACTGCGATTGCTCCACGGTTGACCGTGACCACCGGTGTATTATCCAATACGGACGAAAAACATCAACTGTCTCTCCAAAGTCCGATCTAACTTCGAGTACATCCGCTGTGCGCAGGAATGTTCAGAATCAGACAATATTGTGGTATTCACTGCGCCCTTGGGTCAGGCAAGCCCCTCACTGCCAAGTGAGTCATTGAGCCATTGGCCCCGAGTAGGGTCCCACAAGAACACCCATTATAATGATATATGGTCAAGTAACATGGTTTGTTTTGAACACCGAAACGTTGGAAATGCTGGATTCACGCCATGTTCTAACTGGACACCATCCACTCCCTTCTAAAGACGAATTGTTAGTATTGCGGTCGGTCGATAATTGGTTTTTGGGTTTCATTTTAATGATTCTGAAATATCTACTCCCTAATATACATCAAAGTGTATTAAAAGGATTTAGATTTTAGTGTTTTCTTGAGGTTGGCTGGAAGCTAGTGATTTGTTCAGAAAGCTTGTGTTGAACATCATATTGTGTACGGGAGAGAGTTCGAAACGTGGTAACTTGGATGTGCTTGAAAGTCTCGTATAGGAAACATACTGCATTCTTATTGCCTGTCCTGGTGTGATTTGAAAATGTGTATCACGCAGTGGACATCAAATGGAACCGGGAACTAATGATGTGCTGCATTTACATTTGTTGTTGCTCCAGTCAACAAACTGAAAATTTTCAAACATACTGTTGAGTGTCACCCCCATACATGATGTAGATAAGTGTCGAGGAAGGAAAATGCCTACGGCAAGGTGGGCGAATAAATAAAAATATCATTGGAACGTCTGTGATCTCTCTAGCACAACGTATATAACTCAAAACAGCTAGCACAAAAACAAAATCGCTCGCTTTATTATTCTTCTCTGTAACAGCCGCATATCGGAGGAATACGACGCTCTAGTTTTGGCGGCATCTATTGAAAATGTACGTCTGTTGCATAAAAAGTGCCTCATATTTTGCTAACTAAACAAGGCGTGTGCCAGATGCTTAGTATAAAATCTGATGTCGAAGTTTCTGTCATATTTGGTCATCTTGACTTAAGTTGGTCAGTACGATCATGTTTATTCGATGTGTGAACGTGTAGATCGAACGAAGGGGAGTACTCTCAAGAACAACAACTTCAAACCGAACTTAGTTTGATGTGCAACTTGAGAAACCTCAAGAGCGCTGAGTAATGGATATATTCCAAGTGGCTAATTCAGAAGTGAGTAACCGGGAAATCACATATATTTCACTGCAGCACTCAAATTTGCACGTCTCCCGCTTGTAGTTAGGTTCCGCTTTATGGTAGAGGGTTGAGAATATTCCTGCGCGCCAGTAGTGAGCTGTAAAGTTGAGTCCACAGTTCCAAACGGCTGTGCTATTATGAGACATCACGCGACTGATGCGGGTAGGCAAGTGGATTGGATGACTGTCACAGATTTCTCTCTCACTGGTGATGTATTCACACCATTCGAGGGCTCTACTATTCACTGGCAGCCTATTCACAAAAGTTGTACTTGGCAGACGCAATGCTCATTATTACTGAAGGACGTGTTGTGCTGTCATGCGAAACGGAATAGCAATTGATAAGTCGGCGTTGCAGTGCGGAAGTATTATGAGTGCTGGCAAGGTGCGCCAGATTCCGTTTACCCCTGTTATATGAATAGACCATGGAGACTGAATCACAGATGAATATAAGCTGATACGTTCGTCAATGATTTTAATTGATTCCTCTCATATTGCTTGTGGGACGGTTATCTATCAGGTTTTCGACACTGTGCTTTTAAGTGATAAAACATCAGATCTGCTTACGTTTTGTCCACTCTCTAGTGATGCACTTGACACCAGTACACGTTTAACGTTTGCTGCATACCATCCGGAGCCATTGAATCTTAAAGTGACTAGTTTGCATATGGCTATCCTACAAACTTCCTTCCCCACAACGTCCACTTCAAATAGTGGCTTGGAACTAAATATCCTTCATCGTGTTCAATTTTGCCCATCATTTTGGCCAGTCTGTCCAAAAAATGAAAATAATTACAGTCTCATATTTTATCTCTCATAAAACCCGCAACCATTCATATCAGTTTCGTTTATAAAACATCCGGTACAATAAACCTTTACCACACTCTCCTTGGTGAAATCAACAGTTGTATGTCTTGGTTTTTTTTCATTCAAAATTCTGTGGGGATTAAGTTGAGTGGTGATGGATCTTTCACACCTAAAGTAAACTATGCATTTTCTAAAACCCAGAAAGCGTACACTCTCTCTCCAAGAGATTGAAAGATATCAGCCGGTTCGTGCACGCCCACTCCCCACCAAATGTTGTCCTTCCGCTGATTTGCCGCATTTTTTATTGAAAAACGTGTCACAATTTGTCATGTTTAGAAAGTATCAATCGCGTAGGAATGCAACTTTTCGAAGTTGTTTCAGTTTGGTTTACAACATACTGGACTGTGTGTGAATTTGTCTTCAACATTTTGTCTGGCCTAATCTATTACGTTAGTTCGGATCTTCCTAAACATACCTGTACAGGGTTGCGGGATCCACGTATATTTATATATGAGCGCGTTCCCGACCAATGGTATTTGGGATTCATTTGATCAGCCTCGAGAAAGTCCGCCCATCCCAAACTTCATCCAACTGTGAGTTCAACTCACTGGCCCAAACAAAATAATGGTGATGGTTGTGGCCATCTTAAAGACAGCTAACTGCTGTGGCTGTGATTATGTTCAAAACTCTTAGTATTCTGTGGCATATCTATTCATACCAGCAAGAAACGAGCGGAAAGGTTAGTGTTCGAGGAGCTACTCGTGAGCTTATGACTTGATTTGCTTATTGTTGGCGAACACACGCTTCGTTAATCACATGTGATTGGGAAGGTTTGTTGAACTTACTAGTTTCGTTTAATCAGTAGGTATTTGCTGGTCCGTTTACATGTATTTGTCCGTTCTGGTAACAACGTTATGCTTCAACTTGACACGTTGACTCCTTCAACGTTTCGGTGTGACAGGGGAAGTCTTAGTTTGACGATCATATTTGAAATAAGTCATTCATTTGCTAGCTGGTCCCAATCATGTTGGTTGACAGCGCACAGTGATAAAGTTACTTCAGTTTCAGATAAGTGTGTTAGCTTGTATTTTCCACAAGGGACGTTGCTTCATCAGCTGCACTTTCAGTGCATTAGTTTTTCTCCATTCACCATTGACCTGAGAGAATGATATTATATCGAGACCCTGTTCTAGACCTGTTTCCAGCTTGCCTCTGGTTGGTCAGGTTTTGACCTGTCAGAAAAAAGAGTGGAAATATTTCAGCTGAACTTTCCCGTAATTTAGTTATCGACCCTGGTACATCATATCCGGTGTAAAGTTCATTCACGATGCTACTCGACAGAGTTCAATCCTTCAAAGTTTTCTCGTGTAGGCTGCACGAAAATTCATTTCTTTGCAGAGTTTAGCTAAAACAAAATCATTTTTCTGCCTCGTGAATGCGTTACTTGGGAGTCAGTGTTGCTTATTTGGGTACCCTGTGATGGAATATATCATGCGCTAGATGTTATCCAAACGCAGTTCCGCGGCTGCGTGCAGCTTTCTGAGAATGGCATATGGCATCACACCAGGGATGAGCTACCTGAAGAAGTCAGCCGTTGCATCGTTTGATATTGCATAGTTATTAGGTTGAACAGGTGTACAGTTGACAATGACAGACATGAGTGAGCTGCAAAGAAAGGGGAGAACCGTGAGGATATGGTAGAACAACGCACAAATTGTTAGAATCTATATGGAAGGATGCACACAGATTTAAAATACGTGACCTGGATCATGTACATCTCTTGACAACAAATTTGCACACTGAATATTACCGTTGATTGAAGCCTTACGTAGTTAATCACAGCCGTGAACAGCTGGTTAGGTTTGATCGTATTATTGGGTAACTAGGTACTCGTGGACAGATTCGTTGGATAATCACAAGAATGCATTGGTGTCTGACATAATTTACGTCGTACAGAAAGATATGTGTTTGAAAATTGGTCTTCGCTGCTGAGGATATCAGATGAGGAACAAATTTCGAAAATACTCAAAAGCGTTGCGCAAATACCGGATTTTTGAGCCACCATATCCTTCATTCTTTCAGACTTGCCCTGAACCGATCTACCAGCCAAACAGTGATATATAGCATCAGAGATTGAAATGCGTCAACATACATCAGTTTTATGACGCCCTGTCCTCTTTTTAAGCAGTAGATATGTTTCCTTACTGCGGCAATTGAAAAGTGTCGAAAACCTTTCGTGTACATGCATGAGTTCATGCCACGCAAAATATGGATGGGCTGGAAACTGCCTGTAACGTATTAATTGGCAGCATATTGTGAACACTACTCTCACTCGTTGACCATCAATTTTGAAGGAAACAGGTGGAGACTCAAGATTATAGAACGCTCCACAAAAGGTGTGAGATTTAAAAGTACCTTTCATTGTTGAGAAAAAGTAAAGGAAGAGGAAAGTTTGATGTCATACGACCGCGGTTTTCAAAATTATCCAGAAGTGTTGTGCTCACAGCGGATTTTCGAGACACCGTACTGTTCATTCTTTCCATTTTCGTCTCAACATGAGTTTCTATTTGAACAGTGAATTACAGCAGACTACTTTGGATCACCGTTAATATATATCAGCTATGTGAAACAGAGTTTCCGTTGTTCCGATTATCAGATATTTAATATTATTTTAGCATTTCAAAATTATTGAAAACGTTTGGTACGAACACGTCAGTACACTCGACGCAAAATATAAAAGGCTGTGGAGTAGTCTGAAGTGTGGTACTCCACGGAATGAGGTGAACATACCGCGAACAACGTGATCATTCCTTTTGGAGGAAGATCATAAGGAATCAGTTTGACGAGTATCAGAACCATTGTACTGTTTGAAATATAGCTGGAAACCCTCAATAAAATGCATTACTAGGGTCAAGTCACTGTTTACTGGGGACAGAAAGAAGACAATATTAAGTTTTCATTTTGTGATCCGCGTGTAACACGGTCACAGCGGCAAGAGTGTTTTGGGTTAGGGCGCGTACCGAACGTTTTTGGTCAGACCTTCGTCTGCTGACATATGTGATGTTCGTGCTAACGTCAACAAGCCAGCTGACTAAACTGCAGGCAAAATATCGGCCGCCTTGTTTCATAGCGACCAAGGTCGACGTGGGTCAATTGTTTCATTGAAAGTCTCATGCACGTCTCAATATTCACCGGAGATTAAGTTGGACGGTGCAAGAAGTTCAGACCACAGATTATCAGCGTCCATGTTGCATTTTGAGAAATCGTGATGCAACCATGATCAATATGTGCCCTATGCCGGCTACGATCAACCTACTTGAGTATAAACTGTGTGCTGAAGCTATAAGTTGCCAAGTCTATACTCAGTTTTCTTTTGCGAAGCTGGTCGTATAAATAAAGTGCTCGTTCCGTGTATCATTTTCTCAGATAAATGAACAAACAATACAAAACCAGCAACATATCTCTTAATTAGAACACACTGGTAAGCATATCAGCGCGGTGACTGAAAATAATGTTGTTGCAGGTAAAAGCCCTGAGTGGGACAACCTGAGTGGAATTTGAAACAGTTTGTTCCCGTTATGATCATGAATAAAACAATGAGAAGACGCAATTCATGTTATGTTCTCCGGACATTGTGACGTCTAATGGCCAAAGCCTTAGCAAACGGGAGTATGCGTTTCCGGTTGCTCCGAAAGATCATCGAGAACG
>QNGE01009266.1:0-13413 GCA_008508345.1 Paragonimus westermani | reverse complement strand
TGTTTGGAATCGACAAGAACATATTTAAGGTCTGCGTTCTTGTGTCACTTTATTTCGTTCTAACTTCCCTATTTTTTAAGCAACAAAGAGGTCATAATGTCTATCAGAAATAAGCCGGTAGTTTGGAGCTGAATAGCGTCTAACTTGACTGCACTTATCGAATCTAGTAGGCTCCCAAATTGGAGTGATACGTTGATCGGTCGATTTTATGTAAAGCCCTCCCAGAAAAGTCGTCCACTCTTCACTCCAGCTTCAACCGCCAAAGTTTTTCTTCACAACGAATTCAGTTTAGCAATAACCTACAGCCTACACTGGCCTAGAACAAGGCTGCTGAGGAAGTACATCAACAGCCAATCCACAGATTACTGACTGATTTTGCAAACCGATTTTTGTCGGTGTAGAAATATGTGTATCTGAAAGAAACCATGCACAGCATCGACGCATCCTTCGTCTTCAAGTATTTTATCTTGTAAAATGATGGCAGGTTGTGTAATTTACTGGAGTAGGTGGACGAGCTTAGCAGGTCACGTGGAAATAAAATGATCGTCTCCCTCAACTTACTCCGATAACTCCTGTTTTCTGAAAAACTCATTCCGTTCCCCACTAGATGATGTTATGAGCAGACCTTAACCTGCAGAATATCCTCCATTTAACCCGTCATCTGTCATTTCCAACTTCATACCAACGTTGAAGTTAGGAATACTTTCATCTCACTGGGTTCAGAAATCCACTAAGTTGCCACTTGACGGTTTGTTCACATACTTGAACTTGTTTGCAACAGCTACGTTGTTGAGGTGAAAGGATGCGAACAAACTCTGTTTGTGCAAAACATCTTACGTTTATCTCACTACTTTTTTCGATTTCATTCAAGTGGACTATTTGATCAATACCTTCATACCAATCCATCTAGATGATTGCAATACCCCTTGTGTGTACCTCATTCCCCGTGATAAATCTAACGAAGTTGTCAAGTCCATTCAATAAATGTTACGGCAACCTGTTCTATTGTCATCTTTCAGTGTACAGCACGCCTAGTTTGCTTATTTGGTTTACAGATTGTGTAACAAAACCAAACCACCTTCAGATTATTTTTCCTTCCCAGATAGTATTCATAATGTATTCAATTCACTGCAGAAAATGAAACCGTTCGTAATAATGCTTTAACTGGCGTAGTTGTCTGTAAATTGATAATGTTTTTTTTACTGTGTTTCGGGATCAGCTTGACTAGTATAAAATAGTGTGCTTGTAGTTTTGTTTTCAACAAACAGCAAACTCTTGTTCACCATCTAAACCCATTGTAATGATATATGTAAAACAGTTTAAGAAAAATCCCTGGTAATAAACTTTTGATGGCCGACGACCATCTTCAAAACTGGTGTCAACTGCTAGCATGGGGATGTTGAAAAAGCAGGGCGCTCGAAAATTTATTGTGTTGCTCATCAATCTTCGGTCCAATAAGCACAATTACGAAACACTACTACGTTTTGTGTACTACTACTCGTTGAAAATCGCAGCGTGTGTGAGTGGCGAAACAAGATAAATCAATAACGTTGATCAAGTTTGACACAAGATATGGAAAGTTAAAATGTGGTGAGGCTGAAGATCGAAATAACCTGACAAAAATGGCAAGCTATGTGCACACCGTGGACTAATTTTGAACGTGATATCATAATTTAGCCAGCAATCCCGGTGGCGCATTGGACGAAAGTGACGGAATTTATCCAGCTACTTCACATCGATTAGACCGGTCAGACATTTCCGTCAGTTCAGCTCGAACAAAACACGCCTTTTATCATAGCCTTCAAATTCACGTAAGCATGTTGGTCAGCTCACTCGGAAAGGAACAACTGGACTCAGGTTTCGCCTTTATTAGAGCTCATCAACAGTGCATATCCTAGTCAGGATCGAAGCTTACACTTTGATCCTTGTGGTTGTGGGACTAACCTATTAAACATAATCTAAGTAACCCTACACCTGAGAGTGACTGCATGGTCATATCCAGACTTTCAACAACAACCATGTATGGATAGTGTGCAGTTCGTCCAGTCGTTTCGAAATAATAAAGAACACAACTGTTCCGTTGCGTCCAGCTGGAAACCTTGTGGTCATGACCATTACTCCAGGTTGCAGTTATTGTCTCCAGTTCACTAACTGAGCCCGGTTTACATCAGTATTAGAAATGTGGGTGGAATCCGATATAAGATTAGACAAACAGCTATATTCAAGACAAAATCAAATTTGGAAAGATGTGTGACCAGACGGAGATGTATGATTCTGGTAACAAAAACGACAGTCGGCCTGACTTCGATTTGTTAATTGCTGTACACGAGGCTCGTTGATGGTGCTTCCAAAGTTTTAAAGATTTTCCCGCATGGAGGTGCACTGAGTTGTGTAATCTACTGGAGTAGGTCATTATGCCAATCCACCTTCTATGCTCTGGAACCCACCTACTATTATTTGCAATTCCGAATCAAACCTGACGTTTATTGTCTACGTGCAATCGATTAATCATTGAATTTGATTTACCACAATTAAGCAGTCTACAGGCACAGCCTGTTCATCAACTCCGAAGAATTTCCTTATCCACAGATGAACAATTGCAAATACCAACCGTCATGTAATTTTGAGATATATCAAATGTTCTTTTTATATTCAAACTTGTATCACAAAATGGAAAATTGGCTCGTTGTGTTACGATGGAATGTTTAATCATTGTTCCTGAATGTATGCCCATAAATAGAAAAACAACACGTAACCTGTTTAGTATTGAACCCGACAGTCAGGACGGGATGCAAATTTCGGCTGATTTATTTACTTGGCTGTCTGATTCACAATTCTGCAACAGCATGAAAACAATGAAAAAAACGCACTACACCAAGAAAAGCTAAACACTACAAGACCACCATAATCGTTCTTGGTAATCCTAGCAAAATCCGTTTCATGCAAAATTTGAAAACGTGACCAAAACGTTTTAACTTGAAATAACAACAAAGCCTGGAAAAAATTCACCTCCTCAAAATGTTTAGATTTATCAGCATTTACTAAATCGGCATCAAGTTTTCACGTGCAAATATTATTTCGACTTTATTAAGGAATGAGAGTATCCCTAGACTTTACAGTTCGTCTAAGGTTCACAAAAGTGAAAACACGTAAGACCTATCTTGCATATGAGTAATTCCCTACATTATGTGACTGCGAAATGGCTATAGCTTATACGTTAGAGCCTGAAGGGAGAGAGTAGTTCACAGTTTGAGCGATTATTTCGAATTTGTTGAGACCTTAAAAAAAGCGTGCTGGGAGAGCGTATATCATCATTTAATGTAACGTCCCTGTTCATCGGTATCCCGCTCAGAGAAACATATTAGTTAATAAGCGTTTATCCGGAGAACAACTCGATAACTGTAGAATTGCCGATAGAGGAATTACAACGGTTGTTATACGGTTATGCTTATAATGTCCAGTTTCGATTTTCAAGCAGTCTGTGTCGACAGAAAGACATGATACCAATGGAATAACTATTAGGACCACTACTAGCTGATCGTTTTATAGCAAAGCTTGAACGTGGCGTACTAGCAACGCAGGGTAACTAGCCCACTCTTTTCAAGCGATAGGTGGTCGGTATTACTGTCGTAACGGGTGAATCAATTAGCCCTCAGAGAAATGTTGGAACTGTTCAACTCAACCTCGAGGAATATTCATTTTACGTTGAAGCTCGAGCCACCCGATGGTATCTCGTTCCTAGACGTCTTCCTTTCCCGTCGCTCAGATGGGACGATGAAAAAGAAAGTACAACGTAAGTTTCCTTGAGCCGAACAATATGCGAATTTTTATAGTTTTGTGATATTAAGACAGAAATTCAGTCTTATCCGAAGTTTGAGCGACACAGGGACGGAAATTTGTTCCGTGGTCAATCTACAGAAAGAAAGACAATTAATATTTGAAATCCCAGCTCAAAGCTACCAGTCCGAACAGTTTGTTCACAGGCTAATGCTAGGTGGCACAAAACTGAGCAATCCGCACACTGTAGAGAAAAAGTCTGTTTAAAGTTCATTGCCTTCAAAGGATCATAACGCCTCTGAAATTGTAAGCAACAGACTTAGCGTAACCCTAAGCAAGACCTATTTTGCAGCAAAACTACATGTTTGGTTTGATTCTAAACCGATTTTGCGCTCTCAGTTGAAAGATGCGTTGTCTGTTCATGCTGCCTCTTACTGCGTATATCACTTTGTTTGTTCTTGTGAAACGAGCTGTGTAGGCTGCACGACACGACGATCATACGAACATATTCGGGACCATCATCCGGCGTGGCTAACTCTGGGCTTGGTAAAACATTGCTCGTCTTCTATCGCCGCACACCTAATGGAATCCAACCACTCAATCAATGTCAACGGCGCACTTCGTCTTATCTATTACGTTTCTGATTCACAATCAAAACAGGTCAAAGATCGCTCGTTGGTGATCGCAGAAGCCATAGCCAACCACTTACTCTGCCCCCACTTTGTATTCAAAGACGTTTCGTCAAAACACCGAGTCATCCATGGTGTGGTGGTCATGTCCGGACCGCACAGACTACGCAGTCATGACCTCTATATTAACAGCTATCACTAATTCGTACAAACGACTTGATTCTTCTGAAACTGTTAATATACCGTTCGATCAATTACCATATATTTTTTCATGCATGATCAACTCATAAAAGTGTGTTCTATTCAGCGTGGTGATGAATCGCCGAAAACAAGCTTGTTTGTCACGCTTTGTTCTGATGTCTAAACGGGGTATTTCCATACAACTGAAAAACGCATTCGGTCAGTCTGTGAACGACAGGATGAAACACGTGGGCGATGCGATATTTTTTTTGCTTGTATTGATTGGCTTTTAGTTTCCTTATTTATGTTACGAATTTTCATTTTGACCCATACTCCTCCATATCTCACGTGCGGATACCTTTGAATAGCTGAGGTTACTTTAACAGTGCGAGTCGAGACTGATCAGCATACAACTTGAAGATGCGGTCCCTCGACTGCCAACTTGCTAATAGCCAAGGTCCATTCCACGTCGTGTAACGAAATTAGAGTACAATGGTGCGCGTTGACCGTATATTATTCTTGGCCGATCGGTTTGACGGTAGGAGAAAATTTGGTTTTTTTGTTGTCAAAGTACTTGTATGCTGCTGTTGGATGCTGTCCATTCTAGAGTCTTAGTCCATGGTTAACTGAGATCTAAAATTTCAACGCCGTACCTGCGACCAATCCTTAGCTTGGCGTACACAAACCTAGCCGCTTGAGTAGATCCGACATCCGATCAGTTGTTATACTCACTTCAGAGAACAATAAAAATTTGTCAATCTTGAATGCACACCGACGCCTGGCTTCACATATTGCGGAAGAACTGCCATCAGTTGATAGGTCTGCTCACTTCGTTCAGTCGACGGACGTAACAATTTAGACCTAGTACATAAGCTGTTAGCCCGTCGAAACTAGTTGGTCACCCATTGCCAGGTGATGAAATCAACCTAACTATCTACCGCGATTCGTTTAAATTCAATTGAGCACTGGTTAGCAAAGGACTTTTCACTAGGCGGAGAATCTCGTGTGTATACGGGGATGGTCGTATGCCGCTATTCGATTTTTGGAGGCCACGCTGCGGTTGACAACAGTTCATTTTTTACTGCGGTTTCGCCATTTTATTCCAAGCGAATTACTATGTTTCGGAAACTTTTCTCACGTTTATTGTTGAGAAAAATATCCAACTTACGTTGAAATTAATGTATGCGCTATTAGGATTGCTCATTCACGTGAATCACGTGAAATTCTTTTGGTCTCTGAAGCAATGTGTATTCTCTCCCAGGTTGACGATATACACGTCAGCGATAGTTGATTCGTATATATTTCCTGGAAATGCGTTGTGTTGTAACATACATTAATCGTTATATGTCCATAGAAATAAAGTCATTAGTCAACCCGCATCGAGAGCGCAAAATTTCAGTCAGTTCGCCCCAGCTCTGTTGTCTCAGATGGTTCCCTGCAATTCAGTTTTTGTAGTCTTTCTTTAAACAATTATCATAGAAATATTAGGCAGGTACATGGTTGTTGCGAATGTGTTCGCCCTGCGAACGTTAGCTGTTTCCGAAAGTTGGCTTTCGAAATAATTTTCACGTTTGGGTGCCTTCATTCTCTTTTATCACACGGATTTCACGCTCGCTGTTTTCCTTGAATGGCAATGCTCATCGTTCATATCCTACCTTCCGGAACCGTCTCAACATTGGACAATCATGTATTCATTAGAAAGAAACTATTTCGTATCATTTAGCACGTGAGTGATAATTAGAAAACACGGATACTTACAAATTTCACATTATGTAGTGCAAACAAGACAACGTTGTATTCTATAATTATCCAATGGATGTATGGTGAGGAATCTGTTTACAAGGCATTCATGAACTGAAAGTCAGGTAACTCAAAGTGAACAATTATTACACGGTATTACAGATGAAACTTTACAATCGAGTACTTTGTCAGCACTGTGCACACACTGTTAGGCAGGTAAGGACCAAACCTAACGGATATTACTTCACGAAGCATACTCCCTTGTGACACACTTTAAACATCCTCTTTGAGTAAAAGTACACTCAGTACTTCAGTGACCAATCCGGACAGGTTAGCTGTGGACAGCTATATGGAATCATTCCGGCAGCTCAGGTTAGACATTGATTTGGTTTCGTGCTGCTGATCATTTAGTATGTTGACTGTTAATCTAGCTCACTCATCCTTCCGAATATCATCCGACGGGAAAAAAAGGCTTACAACAATTAGCAGCCAATCAGTGAGAATTTGTCCGAAAGGGTTAATTTTGAATCCCTCCAATCTATAATGAAACTGCTCTTTGTCATGTACTGTTGAAGAGGTGTATAATCCGTTTCTTTCTGAAACTTTTACTACTGTGAACAGTACGGTCTTGAATTTCTGGGCTGCATGATGCAAACACCTGTCAAGAAATGCAAAATAATAGCCGGCATAAGGGTGTATTTCAAATTGACTTCTGTTTGGGTGACAGTCTGCCAGCAGATCTCTCCGCGACTCACCAGCCACTAGTTCGTATGGCAAAGGTCAGTGCTGCTCTCGGAAATGTCGAATTCCTAGGAAGAATCGACGCCTGGCGAGGAAATCGAAATTGCTTATCTACTGCCCAGTGAGAATGTCTGTGCTGTTGTACGACAATGAATCCTGGACATCGTACCAACGGAATATGCATTATCTGATCCACTCCTGAGTTAAACACCTAAGAGCCATTGTAATATTCAGCGTTCGGATATTCATATTGAAAATGGGTTGAATTAGTGAGTGGACACGAGCAGAATGAGAGTCAGGATGGTGTTCAATCAGTCTCTTTTACTAGGTTATGTCTGTAGGACCACGATGGCTGGATTCCGAAATAACCGTTTTATTAGCAAGTAAAATGAGTTTAGCGGAATTTTGACGGTCAACCTCTAGGACAATGGGATGCTATCCAACAGTATTTTGCGTTGTGCTATTGATTTCAAGTTTTGGGAGGATTTGGCCCTGAACCGGACAGTCTGGATGAATGCGATCCCGACATATGTTAGGAGGTTCAATGAACAACGTTTGCTTAGCTGTGAATAAAAGCACTTGGTACGCAAGGAGCTTATCGGTATCATAGTTCGGGGTGGCATGACTATATAGCGTTGCAACAAGTGCAATCACGAATGCACTGTCTGTCCTGGATTGATGGGTCATCAGTGTGCTCGTAGTGCACCTTTCGTTTCAATGTATTTTCTGAGACAAGGATATCAACTACGTATTAGTCAGCCATCTGATTAGTCAACGCTGATCGGTCGGATGCAAAGTTCTTCATCCATATGTGCTTCTGTACGTTATTCTTCCGACGAGTGATTGAAAACAGAAATCGGTCTTGAGGAGTACGATCTTGAATAGCGTCCGAAAATTCCGTGTTGGACAGTTGCAAGGCCGTGAAGCAAAGCCAGTGGTATGCAAGATTATTGAAGGTGTCATAGGTCCTCGTGAAACTACTATATGACATTTTGATGAACGCGGCCAGAAATGCATCGGCCGTCCCGACATACTAACAGTACGCCATCGACAGACAGACGGGGACTGTGTTAGGTGCATGTGATTTATATTCGTTGCGTACACCAATAATCTGTTCATATCAGGTAACGTCCGTTGTTGTTTGTTGATTACCGCGCGCTTTTCTTCGGAAGCTTGGGACATTTTACTCTTCTATTATTCAGTTTCTTTAGCTTGGTTGATTTATTGCATATGAAGGATCTCTTTATTTTTCTGTCCAACTTTGAACTTTTGTTTATGCCTTTCACGTAAGTGGGGTGGGGGTAATTCGCTCTCCAACATGGGTAGTTCCTTACAAGAGTAAATTCGTGGACAGAGGGGTCATATTGATTAAAAACACGCCATCTTCCAGTGAATACCGGGAAATCCTACATCGATCCGCTTCTTTTATTATGTTCTCGAAACCTCCCTTCTCAGCTTAAACCTTACCGTTATGGTCTGATATTTTATTTCAGAAGGATAAGGTTTCCAGTCTCATACTAACTTGTCATTTGGCTCAAACACTGACCTGCCGGACCACAAGAGCCTCCATTCACATTCCGCTCGATCTTATTTCTTCTGGTTCACAGATGTGTAAGTGGGACCACAGGTGATACAGCACAAGCCAACTGTGGTGGGTGTCTTGTGTAGCTGTAATTCTACTCCAGTCACTGTGACAGGTTAATCTGAAACGGGTGCAGTTAACCGTAAATGTGTAAAGATGATCGGATTCTCAACTAGCTACCATGACAAGTGAAACAAATCTGGGCAACAGCAGCAGTCATGTCTAGCTGATGCATGCCAAAACGATCAGGTTTTCTTTGAGGTTATAAGACGACAACAAGGCCTCATATCGAAAGAACACCGGAGTGAGAAACAATACCTGATTCGTGTGTTTGTCCCTGAGGTTGATTACAATACAATAAACATGAAAACCGTAAGGTAGGTGGGTGATAAACTTAGTCAGTAGAGAGCGTGTTTGCCAACAGTTGCGTGATCACTATTGAAAATTATGTTTGGCCGTTCGAGGACAGGAACAAGTTAAGTATCTTCGCGGAAGTCTTTCGAGAGCGGACGACAGTGCTGCATAGTCAGTTATTGATGGCCACAGAAATGTTCCAAATCTTAGCTTCTTCACTCTTTTCATCAGCAGTCTGGAGGCAAACATGTAAAGCATTGTTATTAGTCGTAGAATGGATGGATTCGGCCGACAGAACAATACTGACACTTGCAACTGTTTTAATCATACCGTCTTCCAACAAGTAAGACGCAATGGGTCTCAATAAATGAACCAAGATAAGCAAGAAAGTCACTCTGAGACTGACTTGAACCAAAAGGACAAGAAACAAAAAAAAGTTGTAACTGATGGTCAACGAGGAGAGCGGACTAAGCAAAACACTAATCTCAGACTGGTACTGAGTTGAACACTGCAGATAGTGGTGCGATATTATATTACAGTTTAGTTTCAAATGAGTTAGGCCGTATTCTCAAGTTAAACCAAGTCAGAAATGGGTTCAAAATTAACTGAAATCCTATCGGTAAACAGACTATATTTATGAGCGCTTAGACGCTTATACATCTAGCAATACACAAATATACCACCAATATGTGGACAGTAGTGTAAACAGACTCAGTCACGACACGTTACACATGCATTTTTTTTGGTTCCGCATGTGATCGCTTGCGTACGTGGAAGCTTTTTTCTGCAATTATAAATGGTACCTATAAAGGGCTTGTCTGAGTGTGTTCAGGACATGTGTCGGGTATTGGCAAAATGCATTCGTTCGGGATTTTATCATCAGTCTATAACATCCTAGGGGACACATGGTCTTGATTAGCGGTGCTGTGAACTTCACCACTCCGCAGGGAGTTACGACGTCATGGAGCGCTATGCGAACTCCATGTGACGCTGACAGACCTTTTTGACTGAAGCGTGTAGGCAAAAGTGGGACACGAAAATAAGGATGAACAACTATATTGGAATTGCCGGTCAAAATCACTGGTCAGCAGCCACTGTCTAGTTAGAGAAATTAGAACAATTTAGAGTAGTTCTCTGAAATATAATGAGTTGAGATATAAGACACATTAACGGAATAAAGAGGTGCGTGGAGATGTGATTATGGATTGTTAAGAAAATGGGCCTCGGCTAGTTTCAAAATAGCAAATGTTATAAAATTTCCCGATGCAGCAAGTGTTCCAACAGCTCAGCCAAAGAGACTTGCTGGGAGCTCACCGACTTCAGTGGAGTTCACGACAATGACGATGGTANGATGGTAGGTTGCGAAAGTCTATCAAGGCAGTCTATCCCCTGGTTCATATAGAAGATTCCATATGACGGCGTGTTGGGTGAGCAAATAATTCCAAATATGAAATCCTTCAGATCCTTGTTTGGTCGCGTTTCAGCATGTTGCTTCCGTTGAATTTTCAAATTCAAAGGGAGCCCAACATTTCCACGGATGGGTCTCTCCTGAAGTATATAAACTCATCATTTTTTGTACAAACAAACTTATAAAAATTATGGTCTGCAGAACGAAATGTGTTTGACGGAGTAGCAACTAGAATGTCTGCAAAAACAGGCTGCAACATACATTCGACACTTGACGGCCTACCATCTTAGTTAAAGTACTGTATTTCAGACACTACTGTCCGGCAGTGACTCTGAGAACAGTTCAACCTCGCAAGATCAAGATTAGATCTTCGACTATATTTTCGTAGAGCAATCTCGATGTTCATTGAGTCACTGAACTCACAGTAGACAAGATTAAATAAACGCACACAAACCGCCAGCAGGATCATTCTGAGAGTAACAATCAAGCTGTCCCATCGGTCACGGTAAAGATAAGCAAGTCATGTGGGACCTGCAGTTAACACTGCTGTTCAAATTCGTTAAAAGTTATTCCCATCTTTTAGGCGTTAAGCTAGTTGAGAGGGTTTTCATCTTTTGGTGACTATTGGAGTGTACGCTTATTTTATGTGAATACTTTTGCGCAAAGGACGTGTGGACATGCACTGAATTTGGCAGAGTCACGTTTTGCCATCGCCTCTCGTTCAAGTAACAGAGCGCCTCAGAAAACCCATCGCATTGAGCCACTTATGACGAGTCACTTGGACACTAAGAAAACGCGCGAAACTTTGGGCGGTACACAGACGGGACGAGTTGAGTTTCACGTGTGGTGAGTTTAGTTGCTTAGCAGAAGTTATTTTATGCAGGAGTGGGTTCGTGTTCGAGGAAGGATCAACACTTGTTTCATTAGTGTCGGTTTAGGAAACCAGCTATTGGTGCTAATCAACTAATTCCCTCACAAAAACTGAAACTCTCATCAGGAATGAGGATGTGGATTCTGTGACGACACCCATTTAGAATAGTTGGAGAGTTTCAGAAAAGTATGGAAAATGAACGGATTCAAAATTACAAACAGATTCTGGCTGCAGCGACGCAAACTTGCTGCTTCTTTTGTAAACTGTCACTGGGAAGTTTTATTTAAATAAGATAGCACCAATCTATTGCGAACTTCAGATAACCACGTGATGGTTCATCGTCTACAGTTAGATTACAGTAGGAAACGTCGGAAGAGTGTATAGTTTGTGTGCTGCCATCATCCGTAAGTGTGTAAATGCGCATTTTTTTAAAATAGGCATTTGTAAACCTGCTTTCCCTCCCAGTCCACCGTGAGATATATCGATGTGATTTTTGTTGACGGTATGAAGTCAAATTGACACACACGGTTACCATAGTTTAGTTCAACATATAAGGATGGTTCTGACTAAAGTGAACACGATTTTTCTCTTGACTTCATGTGGCTTTCTCGCAAGCCGAGACTTGAGAAATTCATGCAAATGGGTACACTAAACTTCGCCTATTTAGTAGATTAATGGAACGTTAAGTTGATTTTCATTCATCGCACGCAGCCTTCTTTAATTTACATCGTCTGTTAACATGCAGCACAATTTCTGTATGACAGACTGACCGTTACAAGTCGGAAAGGCACAGCTGTTATTCATTTTGGTCAATAATCAGCAGGTTCAGCTCAGGCAGGATAGATCGATGACCATAAGCCTTTACGTGTGTAGCTTATATTGCGTATGCATGCACTTAGTTAGGGTTTTTGATTATACTGGATCACAAGACAAGTGGAATATGTAATGGTGTGACAAAAGTTGTCCAGCGTGCTGTCAATGCCGGTCAAGATGATTTGCATCACCTTGAAGTACATTGGAACAAAGTGTGAAATTGTTTGACATCGCGGTTTCAACACTGTATGAAGCTTTGTACTGGTAGATCTTTAGTCTGAGTTCAGTCAGCAATCACCAGTTGGCCACGACACGAAGATGCATACTGGGACTAGAGATAACAGAGACAGGATTACGCCAAAACCAAGACTCTTCCTTCAAGACGGAAGTAGCCATACCTGTTGCGCGTACAGTGAGTGTAACCTGATAAATTATGATTGGGTAGCCTAGTTTACGGGTTCCTACGAACAGCCTTAGTTTACACGCTGTTTTGCTGAGCTAATATGATTACAGACGACCTTGCAGAGTAATACTGATCAAACCAGTTGTGCACCCGTGAAATGATATCTGAATAATGGAAAATGACACCACAACATCCTCTAATGGAGAGGGTAGGGGATTCCGTTGGACTCATTGGTAAATTCGTTATTTTAGGAAAGTCACTTTGACTGCCTCGGATGGGGACATATTGGTCTGGCTGATTGTATGAATTCTTCGGACGAAACTTTTGTTCTGATTTCACCCTCAACCCATTTGTATGCTGAAAGATTACATTGTACTCATTCTGTTTAATAGAAACTAAAACCAAAACAGTTAGATGAGCAAACTATTTCAGTTTTTCAATTTTCTCCATCTTGTAGGATAATTCTCTTGATCTTGACAGTGAATGTGACTAACGAATGAATCAAATCTTTTCATACCACTACTACGTAAATTCATGATAAATTTCTGTCGTCATACGTTTTTCTTACGTAGATCTGTTGCGTTCAACTGCTACGTCAGGTGTTTTGATAAAGAGTGGGAGCTGTGAACCACGAATAGCACATACAACATTTAAGAGGGCATATTTTATAAAGCAGGAATTAGAAAACTCATTTCTGAGAAAATCAAACATTGCAATTTGGGTTCAATTTACGTTCCGAACCGTGCGATTGCGGAAAAAGCTGTAGTTGGCTAAAATACCTAAACGGCGGTGTTTATCGACGTTAGTCAAATTGTTGTGTCCGCAAGAGACGCTTGGCCAACAAGCTGGTTTATTGAGCAATCTTCCGTATGGGTCATGTAAAAAACTAAACCACAAACGCGTACACTCATTTGC
>QNGE01009263.1:0-13422 GCA_008508345.1 Paragonimus westermani | reverse complement strand
ATGAAAAGGCATGAATAACAATAAAAATATGAAGTAGAAAATGGTGTACTAAACGCTACATATGTTTGAATGTAGGGCTTCGAAATTCCGGTTGATTGGTCTGGGTGTGCGTTACTTTGCTTTCCAGAGCTGTTTGCGAATGATACATCGTCATAGTACATATGGATGTTCTTTCTCGATTGAGCATTCCTTCTACAGTTGTTTTTGGCGCATTGGGGGAGTCCTGTAAAGGTTCGTAGTGCATACTGTGATGGTAAGTCGCGAGGGAGTTATTTCTTGCTTTTCGACCGTTGATTTTAACGGTGGAGCATTACAGGTAGGCGTGATGATACCTCCTTTACTGTTTCCCCTCCGGTTGGCGTTGGTCTGGTCGTCGTGATAATGGTCACGTTTCGTCGTGTGAGTTGCGTGGAATTAAAATCAAATGTTCTCGCTTTCGACATAGAAACGGTGATCAGTGTGGCCATATTTCCATCATATGCATTGAGTTACATGCGATTACTGTTAATCATTTCGAACGTCATATAGAATCGTTACGTAATGAACTGATGTTGCTACGTAGTATCTGATTTTCTTCCGTTTTCCCTCGTTTCTCTTTTTATGAAATGCTAACAACTAAGCGTTCCACATGGTATATTGATTGTCCCTATCGAAAGTGACTCGTGTCTGATCTGGTAGCGCTTGGACTCAGTTGACACTATGTGAAACACCGAGCGTTTGCGGTTGGTTTGGGGGCGGGATTGACGTACAAAACGTATTGTAGCGCTACGAGTGTCGGAGTGAGCATCAGTCCGAATCCACCGGCCTCAACGAACACCGGTATAATCAGCAAGTTTTTTCATCTGTCACTGTTATTTTCAATGGCTGCTGCCAAGGGATTGCTCCGCCGTTGACTGTTCACGTACACATCACACCAATTAATGATGTCGCGCGCGCGGCCTGAAAGGAGGGTTAACGGAACGACCGAGAAGAATGGACGGAGTCCAGTTTCACCATCGTCCTCAAGTGTATAAGTGGTTTCTAAGCCTCTTCCTCACACACTGCTTTCTCTTACGTTGCGAAAGCCAACGGCGAAGTATATAATACATCCATGCTCATGAACTTTGTCATTTTCTGCCAGAAATTACTCGTGATCAGATAGCGTTGTCATGACATCCAACCAACCAACCGGCAATAATCTCTTGTTTTCTTTGTACAACCCAAACTGCACACGGTGAAACAATCCTGAACTTGTAATTCTCACGGGACAGCATAATGCTGGCTACATTTGCTGTCCCCGAACAACACCTTACTCAACGTTGCAGAGAGCAACCATTGAAATGGTAGTTGACTGCCAACCATCCAGAACAGTACGCATGATTCCTGGGTAGACGCCCAGAACGCTCTGAAATTTTTATTGACCGCCTAGTGTAAGCTCTCGTTCTAAGGCCCACACGAAACCATATGAAATAATCCCACGGTGAACGTGGACCCATGGTAATATAACGATCGCGAGTGGTACATGGGAGCACTGCATTACACATGCTTACATGTTATCAACGACGAATGTACGTTCGCTGTGAATTGCACCCGTACGGAGTAACCTACATTTGGCACCGAGGGTACTTCTACAACCGCGGTATCCTTGCATGGCGGTAGTGCATCTCGAGCAACCGCAATGGTTTCTACTTCAACAAGTGCACCCAAACCTAGTTCATTTTAAAAGGTGGAGATACGTAATTATGACAAGTGTATTGTGTAATTTTCCACCATACAAAGGTCATTTGGTTGCGCACCAGAGCCCCGTTAGCCCCTTCCGCAGACGACCACCGCTGCTGCACCGCTTTGAGGGAGGGTTGGATTTTGCTGCAGCACCGACCATCCTGCAACGTAACAACGGGAATGATGAGTGCGGCGAAACGGAATGGGCGGGGGGAACAGAATAAACAAATAAAGTAGGTTGAATGAACTTAAAAGGTTAATGCAAGCAAGCAGTGCGCATATTGATGAGATGGTGAGTGTACAATTGAAAGAAAGCGGTACAAGTGGTGAAACTGAAAACGTGCAACTGATTAACAGAAGCGACATTTGAAAACGTTGGCGACATTTGGGTGTCCGGCACAACGCTGATGCCACCAACAGCAACAGCTGTCACACTGGATCCAGTCGTGTAATTCGTCATCCGCCAAATCCTCTCGGCCACATCCCGAACAACGTTGGTCGTCCACGGGAGGAAGGCGCTTTCTACGAACGCCGCCCTTATTCTTTTTCGGGATATACTTGGACAAGGAGTTGCTGCTGATATGGCGTAACCGGGCAATCCTAGCGAACTCTGTGTCGTCCAGCACTGCAGGCTGGTTTCCAAATTTACTTTTGAGGACGTCCTCCGCATAGATTGTTTTCGTTGTCTCGACTGAGAATTGGATTTGGGTGGCCAAAACACCTCCGTCTGAGAGGATATTTGCATTTCAACCTCATGGTGGAAGCTTGCACACGACCCTACGAACACTTCTTCGCGAGATATATAGCCAAACCCAAAAACTATCTCAATGCTCTGACAGTCCACTCAGAACTCTCATCCGACATGCTGCTGACTACTTCACAAATGTTTGAGGTGAGTTTCCTAGTCTATATCAGTTTGCTTGCTTTACTTTTCATCTTTCCCTTAATGAATCATCCCGAGCGTGCTCCGTTAACTGCGCAGATTTGAGAATATTTCGTCAATAACCACCTACTGTTTAGCAACATATTGCTTGCATCAAGAAGGTCATTATTACAACACCACAGAAGGTGTCCACATAACAGTACCCAATTAATGAAGAATGAACACGTACAGGACCTATGACCGTCAACGCTGACGACGTGTTTATCAGCCAACATTACTTTGCCCGGTTGCATGTCCGACACGCAAACAGTCTACTTTCAGTTATCCCCAGCTACCCTTAGTGCATACGGAGTAAGTTGCCTCAATGCACTTACACCGCCCGTTTCACATGCGGAACGTCCACCCTTCACTAGCGGCATCGTAACAATCCGTCGGAATTTCATTTCCAAATACTTGTTTCGATTCAGTATCTCCCTTATGCAGTCGTATAACGTTGACCGAGGTGACAGATTACCCTTGGTATACCCATTAGCCACATCCACCCTGTTATTAGTCCCATTCCCGTAGAGCACAATGTCGCGTCGTGCCTACGTGCATACGAATTATGTGTTTGCAGCCTGTGTGTAAAGAGCACATACCAACTCCGGCTTTCTACAACGTAGGCTTCAGCCGTTGGTTCGCATGAGTTTCCGGCGCGCACTCCGATGACTGAAGCTGGTTACCACATAAAGTCTTCATCTTCTCGTTCATCGTACCTCATATCTGCAGGATGATCATATGTAACTCTGTGGAGCAACTCACTTTGCTCTATGATCCAAAAAATACGACATCCTCACTGTAACTTTGTGGACAGTCTAGGAACGGCAAGAAAGTGTGCAATTAACAATTCCCAAAAATCGCCTTAATAGCTCCGAATAATCCACGCCCTCATTTGATGAATAAATTGTGCATTATCACACATATATACATCTGCATTATTTCTTCATCAAAATACTACCATAAAACCTTCTCCGCCCAGAAACGGCGAAACTACCATCATTCCTACCGAATATATCACACGTTAGCGTCGCAGAATTAAGAGAGCGAATTATGTGGTTAAGTGGTATTTATTCGCCATAATCGAAAAAAATGACGGTCTACAGCTGGCATTCTTGTGGCCGTGTTACTGCAACGCATCCTTTTTCATATGGGCTGCCCTGTGCTGGTTTTAAAAAAATGGTTTTTACAGCTTTTGGAGATGACTACGTGTACATTGGTGAGCACATTTTGCTCTCCTTTGACGTCCTGCGTCATAAGAGTCGGGTGGGAGTGATATCTGGTTAGCCTACTTCACCAGTTACCTCCGCTGACCTGGATCACAAGACCAAAAACGTGGTGGCTACTCTGCAGAAAGCCAGAAGATCAATTTATTTCCACCACATCGTGACCGAGGGTTACTTTTCTCTAAGGACAGCATACTGGAAACAATGCCAGAGGTTAGAAGCATCGGATTACAACTCTGAGCGGATACCGTGTATCCGTATGGATGACCGGTAGGAAGCACAGTTGTAGGAAGTGGTTGCGAAGGGCTGATGAGAGTACTCGCAGGGTGCCGGGTACAGCGGATGTGAACAAAAACTATGAATGGAGAGGGAGAACAAAGTTGGGGCCCAGGTGAATCCTGCTGGTAAGTGTTTTGAGTTGGTTGTGGGGCACTTTTGCAGCTACAGTAAGGCAAACTACCAGGCTTCGCTTACTGCATATCGGCGCCACATGACTGTTAGCTGTTTTAAACGAGTGCGTATGCATACACGTGTGCAGACATTTCAACACCTGCTGACTTGCAAGGGTACTGTTGTCCGTTCCAGAACGCAAGACAATTGCCCACTGACACTCAAAGGTACGCAGTGAAACAGACAGCAAACTACATTTATACTTCAGACGGACAGGCCACAATAATACAAGGATCATGTAATATCAAAGAATAAACCGAAATTCCTCTTGAACGATTCTACAGAAATAGCCCCGACTACATGCTTAGGTAGCTTGCTCTATGGACTAATAACCCTGTTCGTGAAAAATGGCTCTGCTGGACACATGAGTGCGTGGTTTACCCCGAGACAATGAGTGACTCTTTGGTTGAGGCGTTCCTCTAGCAGAAATCGAAGCACATGGTGCGATGTCGGTGAGACCGTGCAGAACCTTTTAAGTTTCGATCAGGTCCCCACGAAGTCGTTTATGTTTCAAAGAAGGTAGATTGAGTTTTCCAATCTTGCCTAATGGCCCATATCTTACCTCCCATCAATCATCCTGCTGGTCGGCATCTGGACCTTCACCAGGCATTGTCTATTTTTGAGGTTAGAGTTCCATGTCTGACTACAGTGTACTGAATGCGGTCTCAAGAACGCCTTATGCAGTAAGGCATATACATTGCAGTTTCCGGAATAGACTGCTTTCCTGAGTAGAAGGAGGGCCACCCATACTTTTTTGCAGCAAACCTACGTTTGGCCGTCGATTCGGAGTTGCCACAGAGACGGATCCCCAGATTTCTAATTTGATCTAGCTAAGTGATCCACACACGCTCATCCACCTTGGAAGATGGAGACTGGCCTCCGTATTGTCGAATACAAATAAATTGGTGTATTTACTAAAGTTAACTGGAAAGCCCCAGCCATCCGACCGTACGGTCACCTCACTCAAATCCGCTTGAATGTCCAATCGATTCGGACTGCCACCGACCTTTACATCGTCAGCGAACAAGCACAGAGGCGCATTTAGCTGATCAACCGGGTCGGTGATATATATCAACCAACATTAACCCTGCACCCCCCATTTTTCTATCTTGAAGATACATTGGTAGATGTTTACCTTTTGATGCCGTGTTTATCGTATATGTGACTGTTTTTGTTCGGGTCACGTTGGTTTGACCCACACTGTTGCGTCATTAGACGACACGGGACCCAGAAGAAGGGTGCAGTGCAGCTGATGAAAAAATGACCGCTTCCATCCAGAGCTTCCTGCATGAAAAGCGGCGTGGGGAAAAATCCTATAATCCTGGTCTCCACTTGCGGTATCACCGCTACCAGCCTGCAGGCGACGGTGCTTAAACGCTTCAACATTGTGGTCTCTGATCGAAATTTTCCGTTTTTGTACAGCAGATATCGCGACCATAGAAAAACGCCACGACTACGTGAAACCAGAAGGAGGGAAGTTTGCAGGGACATGAAAGTTTCCTTTCGGAAAATGCGTCGATACCAACGCCCATGAAGGAATAGGGTGATGTCATCAAACGCACTTTTACTCTCGGACCGGAAAACCTATGCCTCTGCACTACGTACGCTACACTGCAAAGCTTGGCCATATATGTCTGTGTTACATCACATGCGGCGCGTGATCTTTTGCCTTAGAACACTCACAAGTGTGCTCAGGTAGACAATGTGCCAGATGTAATTTAAAACAGACTGCGCGTCATAAATGCCCCAAAAACCGTTGAGATTCTGTTGGGGACTATGAAAGTTTGAGAAATGCAAGTGCCCTCATACTGCCACAATCTTCCGTGCTATCACTACATGTCAAGTCTCATTAATTAAGCTGCGGAAAACATGAAGAGATCTCCGGCCACACTTTATCCAGGAGCGTTTTGAAGGATGCTACGGTGTTGAAGAAACGGATTGAGAATATCACAACGTTAAGAGCGAGTTGTAGTGCTTTCATTTTCAACGACATTCAGTGCCCTTCCCCAGAAGTGTCATAATCGAAATCACGCAGTTTTCCAGATGTCACTGTGTTTCTAGGAACTTCCGTACATGGGAGCATTCACTGTCCAACGGCTCAGAAATTTTCAAATAAGTCTAAACAAACCCTGCTTTTTTATAATCGGAGGTTATGACACGTGGTGTTGTCGTCTTGACACATCCGTTTAAACAGCTCTTTGGCGTTCACGCCGCTGATGCATTTCAGAATTCTGAAAGTTTCCGCAGAGTCACCACTTACCTTCCTCCTTCTTATGGAGTACAATACGAGCCCTTTTAACCGGCCCTGACAGGGTTTGTCCTTAACTCCCATCATCCTTTGAGTCGCAAGCTGTTACATTCTCTCAGTGCGCTGGATACCTTTACGTAAGTAGAGTGCCCAGACCTGCGTGCAGTTTTCCAGATGAAACTGGACTCTGGCTTTGTGTAGCGGAAGAAATAATTCCGGTTGCCTTCCGGAAAAAACTCTCTAAATAAAAAGAGCTCGCTGCTCGCATAGCTTGCAGCCGCTCCGCATTTGTGCTGAGGACCCGAAGTCATTTTTGCTCAACACTCCAAAGTCTCGGGCCTTTCTATGGATTCAGTGGTGAATGGACTCTGGGGACCGGGCGACTCTTGAGGTCGAGAGCTTCGAGTTACGAGATGACACTTGGCGGCATTTAATGGAAAGTCCCACTTAAGAAACCACCCTGCTACTGCCTTGATAATCCGTGTTATGGCAACTGGGTTGTTAACCCTGCATTTCGGACCTTCAGAGAACATGGCAGAAGCAAACAAAGATCGCGAGCACTCTCTCGATCGCAAATTGAACGCAGCGACGACGCAGAACGGCACAAAAATGTCAGCACAATTATCGGCTCCAATTTTTGCAATTCACACTCCGAACAAGTAAGATGAAAGGCGGTGTTTAAAGGAACCTTATTTGTTGCTCAGCCTGGGGCAGAGGGGTGTATCTATGGGTTTTTCCCAGCGGCATTAGACCTACGGATAGTCCAAATACTAGTACAATACATGAAGTCTGAAAATATTTGCCGACAATCGATTTCGCAAAAACTGAAACATCCTCTTTTCTCACAAAACAGAGCGAATTCTTTGGAGAACATGCAGTTTTTCAACACCCTGCCACCTTAACATCATTCGAAATTCCAAAACGTGAGTTAAAAATCCCATTTAGCGGGTCATTGACGAACATTAGAAACACGAGTGGACCCAAAACTCTTCCTTGAGAAACACCGTAGTTGGGTGTGAGTACCTCAGAGAATTCGCTTCCAAAATTCACTTCAAGCACTCCATTGCACATGGAATACCTCACCTCGTCAATCATTCTGCTGACGACACCAAACCACTCCAAGTTGTGGATGAGATGACGGTGGTTTATTGGATCAAAGACTTTTCTGAAATCCGGTCAGCAAGCCTCAACTTTCCAACCTTCGTCCATTCTTCTTGTCATCTCCTAGATGAAATGCGAAAGGTCGGAGATACAAGGCTTCTCTTCCCGGAAAACGTGTTGTGCAGTGCTAGGAAGACTGCTTTCGGGAAAGTAGGTTGTTCCCTTGTTCCCAACTAGAATTTCCGGGAATTTTCCAACTAAACTCATCGGCTTCACTGGTGTAACGATTCACGTCTGATTGCTGAGTTACGCGTGGCCTAATAAACGGATCCCCAAAATGAGAAAAAGATTGGATCCAACTATTTCTAAGTTATCAGCACGAATCTGATTTTCTAACGTAGAAACGTCCTGCGATAGCCAGCCGACAGTCGCCTTAGCCTGGCATTCACTGGTCAACGGTACGCACAACATTCAACCAAAAAGTCCTCACTGCGTATGGCCGTCTACGTCCCCCTAGCCTTTCGTCCAGGACCCAATGTGCCTCGGACACGTCACAACCGAGAAGAATAGTAACCTCACCGTCCTCAATTTCACTGAATGTAACGTCCAGCAAGTGCGCCCACTTACTGGCTTCTCTCTGGATGGAATAGGTAGGTCTCATGGGCACGTCCTCAACGGAGTAGGCATTATCCATGGTAACGGTCTCATCTCCATCTAAGGACCTCAGATTTAACTTGGCGTTCATACAATACGTTGTTTTAGTTCCATTGATCGTTGTAATGGATAGGGCCGGAGCTGTACCCAAGATACCTAGACCATCTGTAAAGTTCTTCCTTACTAATGTGGTGTGTGAGCCGTCGTCCACAAACGCGTAGGTAGTGAAGTTTCCAGAGGGAACCGCCACTTGCACCGGAATGACACCTAAGCAAGCCTGCTTGCTTGAACAACTGGCTGCACTGAAGTAGCCGTCTCAGGGCCACTGGGCTTCAGGTGTAGCAAGTCATTATGCCAACCAATACATCTATCTATCGTGCACCTCAACCTACGCTTGCAGTGGATGGCCTCGTGGGGGGGCTTAAGGCAGATGAAACATTGGCCTTTTCGTCGAACGGTGTCCCATCTCTGCTCGACATTCATTGAACGGAATTCAGGGCAGCGTACTAGTTCATGAATCTGCTTACACAAGAGACAGCTATATGCAGAGGGCGGTTAACACTGCTCACTTACCGCGTAAGTTGAGGCCCTCGCCTGTCTGCTGGTATCTCTCGGTGTGTCCATACGTCGCAGCGGATTTGGTGATTTTGTGGTCACTGTCGTAGGCAACCTGGCCAAACCTACTACGAGCAACTCGAGCATTCCGTGAAATAAACTCGCGAAGTTGTTCAAAAGTAGGCTCCTGACAAAACGCCAGTGCACGGTCCACGACCTCTGCCCATTTGTATTGCATGTTAGCTGGCAGCGATTCACTAGTTCTCCACAAGTTGGTCACAGAGTTCATATCAGAGAGGTAGTTCATTTGGGTAAAGGCTGTCTCACCGCTCTGCATCTTTATTGATAACTTGGAAGGAGCAACTGCTGTATTGTGTACAGTCCTTCCCGCGGACAACAACATATCAATGAAGGACAGAGCAACATGGTACGGCTGCTCGTACAAATCACTTAATATTTCGCGCGCTGGGCGATAGGAAGAGGTTGGTGGAAGCATGACGCACTCCTCAATGGCTTCTCTTGCACGACCTCTACAATAATGTAATAAGTACAACAGACGTTGCCCGTCACCTGATACCTTCCCTTCAACGTAACACTCAAATTGTCGAACAAACTTACAGTTATGTGTGAGGTCACCATCAAACGAGCATAACTCAACCTTAGAAAGGTCAAGACTACCTGTTGTTGACAGGACAGAACACGACGGATGGACTGGGATGGGATGCTCATCGAGCTGTACTGGCCTCAATTCTGGAGCTAGCCTTACGTTCTTGTTCTCTAAATACTGCTTCGCTTTAGCATCACGATCAACTGAGTGCTCTCACTCAAGGTCAACGTCAGCATGAGCATCCTCATCTTCGGCTAGGTCAAACAACAACCTAGCCTTCTCAACTTACGTTCTCGCCTGGGCCAGCTCACGCTCTAATGTGACTTCCGCTATGACTTCTCGTTTCTTAAGCTCAGCCAGCGACGACGTAGATTTAGCCTGCAAACTCTTTAGACCGCATGTGGATCTACGACTATGACGTGGGTCAGAAACTGAAACAGCGTCTACAGAACAGCGGACCTGCCTGTCACATCCGGAGTATTCCTCGGGTTCCATGGGGTTGTGAGTCCTTGGCATCAGCAAACTCCAACCTTCTCCAGATTGAGTACTAGTGATGAGGCCATCGAATCCTTTCTAGAGAGTGTGGGACCATTCGAGGACGCATACGTGGACTCAGTATCATACAAGGCACTTCATAATGTCCGTTTGCGTCCAGCGCGGTTGACTGTACTATTTTGTAGTTGTTAGGAAATGGGAGGTGCTCATCCTTCCGTAGACGGTGGTATACGTGAATCGTCACAACTAGTGTATAATTGATTGTTCGTATCACGAGCCTCCCCTATGAGTAGCGAACAGAGGGGCTACGCGCCACTCATCTGCAATTTCAACCTTCTTCAAGGAAGTTGTAAAGAGCAGTCAAAAAGAACTCTGTAGGACTCTCGCCATTGGCTCAACCACATTCGGATGGGTGCCATAAGTTCCTGCGCACCTGGAGAGCCCAATGCAACGTAGGATCCTCCTACCCACTTCCCCAGTGAGAAGTATATATTATTACCATTTTGTGGGGTCTGGGCTATACCAAGTTCGGTGGCGTCTTGTTCACAATGTTTCCCTGTGAATATCCTGGGAAAACTTACGAAGGAAGTTGGCTCCCTCCTTTTAATCGTTCGCTTGTGTGACCTCTATTGTCAACGGAGCCCACATTTCTTGCCTGCAGCCATCTTTGAATTGAAAATGGTTCAAATATGTTTCCATTATGCACGCGATGCCTACTTCAAAGTCACAGCGCTTGTGTTCCGATAAACGCCAGCTTCCATTGCTTGCTAGTGTACATCCTGCTCGTTTTCATTCATTCGCTCAAGTTAGCACGCCGTTTGATACACTTCATTATGTTTAATCGCTCTGGGAGGTTTTGAACATAATTTAATAAAAAAGGAATACCATACAGTAATGCCCACGAAGTCAACTGATTTCCAAAATTTGCCAGTTGCCGGGCGATCATCCTAGCATAAAAAGGTACGATGACCACAAAAGAGTTGTATACCTTCGGATCCTTCCAACACCACCTGCTCCATTCCCGCTATTGCTAAGGAGACCGAAGTCACTGCAAAAAGGGTAATCTCAACAGCAAACCTTGGCATATCACATGAAAGGAAAAACACCAAGTTATGTTCAGTTCCCATCACCGAGGTACTCGCGGATCGAATGAGAAGAGTGACGGACTTAGGAGCTGGAGTCGTGAAAATACACAGTAGATGTAAAAAGCTCACAAAAATTTCGCCCCTGCTAAACCCAAGAGCCATCATTCTAAATGCCTCAACTACCACCAGGCTACCTATGACCACAAAGATCTCGTGGCCACTGAGACGTTTACCGATGCAGTGGCTACGGAACTGCCCAAGGGGCCGCGTTGTGTAAGTCAAGTGGTGGTGTCTAACTAACCCGATAGAACGGTCCTACTCAAAACCAGTAGAGTGGCAGAACAACAGTGCAATTACCTGAGACTCTGAAAGAGTGTGCGGTAAAAACGCTGCCTATTGCTGTTGCAGTTCACGAGTGAACTTGTAGCAAACGAATTCGCCAGAAAACAGGTGCAGATCAGGTGTGACATTTTATTTTCATAAGCGTGTTTGTTGACATGACGCTACTGCAGAGGGAAATATTGCGAGCCAGTATTTCCCGAGTAAAGAACTCAGGTAAGACAGTCAGTAGCCCGATTGATTTGACCGTCGATATCGATTATTTCACATTCCCTCAAAGTCAGAAAGTTGCAACTATAAACGCCGTTACACCACCGATCTAAACGGATACTGGAGAGCATACCAAGTCCAGCTCCGTTGACGTCGGGTGCGTTCAGGTTTCTGCAGAGATAACGGCGGCTAATTATAGAGGTAAGCCCCTAAGTGACCAGCGACTCCTCCTATCTACCGAAATGTTGCCTAGAAAGATTCCTAGACCTGAGGCCCTCAATGTTACCAAAAGCACTGTGTGTGGTGGCTTGAATCCCCTGATAATGACGCTGCTGAACAGGCAGAGTCCTCTACTTCCTACTGCAGACATTACCCTCAATTACTTGGAGTAACCGCAAATAGCAACGGCAAATACAAGACACCTGAACGGAGCTCTAAGTCAACAGAAACACTTGTACGGTGCTTACTAGAGTATAGTGTTCTGGATTTGCAATGTAAATGTGAATCAAATGTACTTCATAAGCTCCACGAATCTGTTTCTAAGAGCCACATTTTAAGAAACAACGCTCTGGGGATGTAACTTCACCATATGTTCCCCACTGTCTGAAAGCCAACCTGCAACTATACTGGGTTTCACGGCTTCCATCCATTACCCAATAGGTCCCCAGTAACTTATCCCCCCACCCAAATTGCTAATGCTACTAATAATCAAATTCTTGATCTGTATAACTTCGCAGGTACATCACCACCTGATTATGTTACTGATGCAAATGTCTACCAAACCAGTCTTTTATCAGTGCACCCCTAGACATTTCGTCCACTGCCAACTGGCCCCCCTACCCATGTCTCACTCAGCCATCCTACGATAGCGACAATCTTCCAGCGCTTTCTATCGTGAAATCAAACCCCTGAGACACCCACTAAAGTATGAGCAGGAAATTGGTACATTCCTAATACCAGGGCTTTCCAAGTGATATTTTGCAGCCTACTGCCCCATCTGTCATGCGGATCTTCAGAAGTTCAAACGTTATGCCTAACAAAAAGAATTCCACCAAATTTATTATTCATGAGCGTTGGATCATTGGTGAGTGAGATGGACATTTTTAAATTCTGTCTTCTTATACAATCCTCATATCATTCGCGTGAGTGAGAAATGTTGCTCCCCTGATACTCCAGACATTCGGATGAAAATCATAGGACATCACATGTTCCGTTGGGATTGTCTCATAGGACGAGGTAGTGGACACATCACTCACATGAAAGAGTAATTTTTCGCAGTGACGCTCCATGAGTTTAGTCTTCGTAAAATCTCAGGTTCGCTGTGGTTACTGGCCCCTATTGATTCTCACGAACTGCTCACAAGATGCATCTTCAGATAGTCTAAAGCTGACAGCGATGAGTTGATTGATCTTGCAACAGTAATGGACCATATATCAAACATGTCTTGTGAACACAAACTATCATGTCTAATATCTTTTAGATCCCATTTCCCAATCCAGGAAAACAGGCCGAATGTGTTTCATGCATTCAACTGAATGGTTGGAACCAACATAATAATAATAATAATAATAATAATAATAATAATAATAATAGTATATTTCCCAACGCATCTGTTAGAAACACGCTTAGATAAACGTGATCAGTATACATATTTTAAAGTGAACCCCATACCGTAAACTTGTTAAGTTTACAAAAACCAATTATGGAGAAAAAGCGATAAAACGGACAAAATAATAAAGAAAATCTCTAGTTCATGAGGAGGCAGTTGGCTCACTTTCTTTTGAAACAAAAGTTCTCAAGATTTTCAATATTCGATAGAAAACGTTAAGTTG
>QNGE01009261.1:2904-13425 GCA_008508345.1 Paragonimus westermani | reverse complement strand
CCAAAGAGGATCCAGTTTAAGCGTCTGGCATCGTTCTCTGTATATCGTTAATAACGTCCTGTTAATTGATGAACTGTAAACCACATGTGGCCCGTTTTTGTCAGATAACGTGAAAGATGATCGATTATCAGATTTTCTCAGTATACGATTACTACCGAATTCAGATGTCAGTTTTCAACGTACTGCCAACTTATGGAATAGGAAGAATGTTAACAACACCGAGAGGTTACCAGGCGGTCTGTCTAATTAGTCTGCTATTCAATAACCGATGACAGCAGTCTCACGTGTTTTTTGATGCACAACACACATATGCAGCAAAAACATGAGTAGGAATTGACAGCAAGGAAGTTCAAACCAAGTTTCAACTTACCAGTTCGGTTTTTTCAGTAATTGGGTAACTAGCATCACGTTCAAACCGTGCCTAGAAGGGCAGCTAAACATCTCCAGCGGTCGATAACCCTGTTGGAAAAGAACTTTTGTCTGAGGATGGTCCGGGGTCGAGGCCTGTTGAGTCGCCGGTCGTGGCTCTTTCGACTATTATTAGCATACGGGATAATGAACTACTTCACGAGCCATGTGCCACATGAAAAAGTTGTAAGGGTCAAGTCACCACGCAGTCTTTAAAACTCAAATGGTTAAGGGTCAATAATCTCAATGCGGTACTCATAGGAGGAATGCATCGAGTCACTGACCATTTTGATGGCTAGTGGATGGACACGTTTGATATCCTTCGTATATCCTTCTTCAAGCCGGTGTACGGAAACCGATTAGCATACTCAATCGGTGGTTTCCTATAGACCTGCAAAATGTTTGAAAAGAATGTCTGTATATGCGGGGAAATGTAGTTTTCATCATTTCAAGAGTTCCAAGTACTTTTTTGGTAGTCACCTGGTAGTGATAAGAGCAGGACAGACTAGGTGACGGTGAACTCCCTATATCTTTTACAAAGGTCAATTTTCACGATATTTAGTACCTAGCAAAGGTTCCCGAATTCTCCTCCGAACAACATATGCGCCGAGTTGCTGTCGTATAAAGATACTACAGTCATTCCACCAGCATCTAGGACGGTCAAGCCCAACACGTAATGTTCATGGGTCAGAATAGTTCCAATTTTTTAAGTCGTCAGCGTAAAGGGGACCGCTGCCAGAACTCAGTTTGGGAACGTCATCAATACATAGATATATATCTGGATTAACAGCGGATCCAAAATTGATCACTAAGAAGCTCCAGGGAAGGACGAAGAAGTAGGAGAAGGGTCCGACCGGGTTTTTGTCCCCAGAGTGCTACTATCAGGACAGGATGTGATCCAGTGGGAAATATCTTCCTAGATATAATAAGCTTATAGATTGTGCACCAGAGGACCGGTGATACGGAAAATGACTTCGGCGAGGTTGAAGAAGACAGCATCCAAAATGTTGCCGTTGTCTTTGGCCTATGTTAGACCATCCATCAAGAGTATCACATTGGTTGTGGTCGGAAAGAAAGCTGTGGTGAGCAAGGGGAAATGGGTTATTTGAGAGGAAATGCCTAAGAATGGCGCGTTTCAACAGACACCAAATTGTCTCACATGGAAGGCTGGTGAGGTTGATTGGCCGATAACTGACGGGATAGTCGCTCGTCTGCCTTAATTGTGGACGTGATAGAGACTTCTTTCCATGCCTCCGGAAGGGTGCCTGCTGGAAGTGCCTGCTCAGACAAATTACAACGGCGCACTGCTGAACCAGGGGCCGCTTCTTTGAAGATCCGGGAGAAGATCGCATCTGCTCCAAATGTGCTATAAGAAATGACCATAAACAAGGGAATTTGAACGTTGAGTACAGAGAATTCAGCTTTTGGAAGTAGCTATTAAAAGTTTCTCCTGGAAAGTATCCGGTTTTAGTTTGGCGGAACCCCATCGAAACCTCCTGCAGGTTGAAGAAGGTTCTGCCGTCGAGGAGCCGATTAGAAAGGGTTGAGTGTGTCGTTTCCTGTGGCAGCGCGTGGACTTATTTATCATTGCCATTGTTTCCTACCTTAGTACTTCATAGTTTTGCGGGCTTTCAGCAAGATTCCTGTCCGCACCTGCTACGCGTGGTGACAAATGTCTCACCTGCACATGTATTCTACAGTGCAAACAGCCGTGATAGTCACGATGACGGCACGAATATTTCGCTCGAAATTTGGGTCGCCTACGTGACACAATCAAAATCAAAGCAAACATGCGTGTCCAACAGGGTAATGAGTAAATAGGAAACAAAATGCTAACAAAAGCGATCTTTAGGAAAGCAGCTGGCGTCTACAACTGGAAATTACTCCAACGATTCACAACGTGAAAATAAGGACTGCGGTGCAAAAGGGTTATCAAAATGTCATGCCTTCACCAACCGCCCTCCTCCACCACGACGGAAGACTAATTGACGGGACTCATGCCAGAAAAGAACGGCGCGAGACACAAGACACCAAGCCGTCGTCAAAGATCACTTGGTTAAAGATGATAATTTCTAGCGGTGATTAGAAAGGAATATGCTGCAAAGCAGTGGCCAGTTTACTATTCGCATGTTGAACAAATTCAACGGTGAGTTTAGCTCCCTTGAAGCTGGTATGCAGGACGTGGCTTGGGGCGTTTAAAATGCGGTCCTTTATGAACTTTGTAAAGTGTTTGAAACGCTCTCGTGCCTGGGCGGAAACGACCGTTTTATCAACTAATCAAAGGCAGGTCACCGTTTTGCAACCATTCCGCGATGTTAGGCAAAACAGGCCAAGAAACATCTAGAGAGCTAACTGTTCCCTTCCTGTTGCATCTGATGAGGGCGCTATGGATCATGGAGGCATCGCCAGGATCAACAGTTAATGAAAATGTGCACAATTATTGTTAGTGAGGAGACTCTAATCTTCAGACTAGCGCTTAAACCTGTGAAGATCAATCTGTGGCGAACTCAGAAAACTAGTATCTTCTAACTTCAGCTCATTTGTGTCGAGCAGAGAACGGTTGGATGTGTTATCTGGAACTTCGTCCAGGTAAGTAAAAGTGGTAGTTAGAAATACGTAGCAGTAATCTGGAGTGTACTTAGCCTAGACTTTGAGCTGGTTTCTACGCAGTACCAATAATACGAGTGGTAAGCCGATTTTTGAATTTCCCGCTGTGCCTCGCCAAAGCCGACCTATCTTGACATTTTCCGGACGCTAATTTTATCTCATAATTGTTAAACACTCCGGATACGCATCTGAACTTTTCCACAGTTGTGACCTCGAACTATTTTAAAATGCGCCCCTCCCTAACGGGAGCCAGTTTCCTTTCATACCCGAGAGAAAATAATTTGAACCACTGTAACGCGCAACCGAAACCAGCGAGCGCGCACGGATTGAATTGACTTGTGTAACGGGGCGTGCTGCTGTGTTTTCGGTGCCGTTTTGGTTTGCGTCTGTGTAAGTCGTGTGCATGGCTTACTGGGCCTTCGGCTCATGCTGGTTCATATTGTATCCCTTTCCAGAACTGTTGCTCGAATCCCTACTTCGGAAGAGCGCTGCCCCCTGTTGCGTCCACGTTGCCCGAAGGTTGGTCCGGGCAGTCATGGGCATTCAAATTAGAGTCGGCTGGCCTGCATGTTACACCGCTTACTTTAACATGCAGGCCAGCAGCTTCCGCTCAGACTGTCCGTAGCAATTGTGGCCTGAATCTGCAGCAATATGGAGGCCCACGGATCAGTGTTTTTCCGAAGTAGGGTTTCGAACAACAGTCCTGAAAAGAGGAACAATACAGACAAGCATGAGCCCAAGGCCCAGTAAGTCATGCACGCGACTTACACAAACAACAGCTGACGGCACCGACAACACAGCAGCACGCTCCGTCACACAGCTCAAAGTCAATTCGTGTACGCTCGCTGGTTTCAGTTGCGCGTTACACTCAATAATACACTGAGTGACCTTGAAGCCTAATTTCCTTATTGGTTTCTAAGCTGTACGCTTGTGTATTGCATATGTGTAATATATACGACAAGCGTGTGATATATATGTAGACCATATTTATCAAAAATACTTAAGGTGTATGGAGAAATATCTGTTACCATGTGAAGGCATGTGGCGACTGATATGTAGGTATATTGTGGCAAAAATTTGTATATGTATATATACGTATATATTTGCATATACCTACACATACCTATATAAGTGTATATATGTACACATAGGTTTATGCACATATATATGTGTATACACCCTGATGAACATATTCATATAGGTATGTATATGGAGTTATATCTATGTACATTTATGTATGTAAGTATACATATATATGTATATAGATATACACGTAAGTACATGTGTGTGTAGATATATATATATGTATATATATATAAGATAATATAAATGTTTGTACAGATGTACACATGTATATATAAACATACACATATATATGTGCACATCTGTACGAACATTTATATCATCTATATTTACATATGTATATAAGTATACTTGTATATGTATACAGATATACATATAAGTACATATGTATATATATATGTATATGCTATCGGAAGATGTGAAAAATTGGATGCAGAACGTAGAGAACGATGGTTACACAGAAAAATAGTGACGAACATTCACCTGATGAATAAATATTCTTGCACTCTGTACATTTCATGAATCTGTATTAAATGTTTACCGCTTTCAATGGTTTTGTTTCTGAAATGTGGGCGAGTTATCGATTGTGCTGCACGAAGGCGTGCTTTCGTAAAGATAAAGCTTGAAAACAAGACGGAATCGTCAATAAGGTCAATTGAAAGCGAAGCCGACAAGAGTTCGTAAGTAAATAAGGCCTACGAAAAATTTCCCGTTTGACCGTCTTCCAGTGACTTACAGATGTTCAGTTAAGATTCTAAAAAGACACTCAAAAGACGGTCAATAGACACTTGAAAGACGGTCGAAAGACACTGAAAAGACGGTCGAAAGACACTGAAAAGACGGTCGTGCTACATGCGTATATATGTATATATACTTCCATATATAAATACCTATATACACAAATGTATGTGTGATTCAATATGCATACTTATGTGTCCATATGTGTACATGTACGTGTATGCCGTTGCGGAAACAGATATACGTATATATATGTACACATAAACATATCTATTTCCACAACGGTTTGCACATATTTATATATGTACATGTATGTATGTATACATATGTATGCATATATGTACAAATATACATCATATATATATGTACATATATGTCCATATGTTTATGCATTCTTATGTGCACACGTATGTATAGACATGTATATACATAGTTAGTGCTCGTCGCGCTAAGTCGCTTTTTTCCAGGTACGCAAGTATCACACGCGAAAAGTGAAAAGGCCACTGAGAAGAGAGACCAAATCTTTATTTGACGAAAATGTACAAATGATCTCTGATAGCGCTATAAAAGGCATCCACACGCGAATTACCTAGAGAGACTAGAGACCGGCCGTCGACCAGCGAGTATACTGGAAAAGTGTGACACGTGTGTCCTTCGGGTTCGCGCCACAATCACAAGACATGCAGACAAACATTCGGACAGCATATATCATGCGACCTTTCCTAATAGCCTAGGTACAATATACAACTATGAGTTCGGCAACTATTTTACACACCATACCGCAGGCAGGCCAGTGAAATNCTATGAGTTCGGCAACTATTTTACACACCATACCGCAGGCAGGCCAGTGAAATCTCCAGGCTGCTACACATACGTGTATATGTATGTATACATATATATATGTCTGAACAAACGTCTGTAACGTTAAAATATGTATACATGTATATGTATATATATATACATGTATATATACATGTATATATATACATGCATATATATACATATAAACATATGCGTATACGTATATGTACACGTATACACGTGTACATAAGTTGCCAGTGGAATAAAACTCAGTGGCCCTAATCGCCTACCCACTGTAAACCGTATGCCCAATCGGTTGAGGACCCAAGGAGATGCCACTGAAATAAGACTCACTGACTCTCATCGTCTGCCCTCAGTGAACAATAGTACGCATGTTAAGAATAAGTGATCAAGGCTAGGGATGAAACTCAAGTTGTAAAAGGCCTGAAGAGGGCCGTGGGATTATTCCAGCTTGTCCTGAAAAGGACAATGGGGCCGTTCTCGTGGTTCATGTTGGCTGCTGAATCGTCTCACGGTCCAGGCAGGTAAAGTTGACGTCGGATCTGTGGTAATCAGCACACGAGTGATGAAACCAACAGGAGCACTTGGAGCACTGGACCCAGTTGACGTTGTCCTCGTCGTTGTTCGCCGGCTTCATACATACTTTGCAGTATGTTCCCTCATCTTTGCTTTGAATTGGTTTAAGCCGCCCGTAATGGCTCACCTAACACGCGCTGTTTCTGAGGGATCCCTTATAACTTCTATCTGTGACAAACTATCGTCAGTCACTCGACCTCCAAGTGCGGACTTCCTGCGCCCTGTGGAAGCAACTGAGACACACGTGGTGGAAATCGTATGCATGTGACTCAACTCATCTGACTGACACACCGCCTTGCTTGTGGATGGTATGAGGGGTTCAGGCAATTATGATCTTCAGGAGGGCAAACGCTGCACGGTGGGAATATTTGAGTCGGCTATCAAGCATCTCCTAGCCCGTTTTACCTGTGATTGTTCCTGTGAAACGGCGAAGCAGTTTTGCCAGTTATCGACTGATCGTGTCTTACTCTCGGGCCACAAATTATCGAACGACTTCCTACCGCTCAGTTGCACAATCTCTCGTCCAGGGAGCGAACAGTGCAGTATGAGATCTGAATGCCAGATAACAACCCATTTATCCCACGGATCGTCGCTACATGCTTGTTGTTATTGCCATCACTTACGCAGCCCAAAGTAACAGCGAGATCTTGGTATGCATCTTTTGCGTTTCGAATCCTATCTAAACGGGAATGTGCGACAGGAGTGAGCAGGCATACTACTGGTTCCTGCATGTAACTGGGTGTAACCTCTGTGGGGGCAGTGTCGGGTGATGCCCATCTACACTTCCTCGGTAACCTGACGATCGGCCTGTCAATTACGCGGAAAGCCGAGACCAGATAGTTACACGGCATTAGCCATTAGGAAGAGAAACTGCAATCACATATACTATTTTCACTAACGGCAACGTGAAGCGCTCGCTGTTTTTCACACCGGACATTCCACATCCTTTTCTCGTAAGTGACGTCCTCTATTTGACTATTATCGAATCTGCTTCGGCTGGATTCGAACCAGCGACAGACACAGCATACCTCAACGCGGCAAGCCCTCTACCAGCTGAGCTACGAATCCACACTGGGAGCTCGGAAATTTCACAGTTGGACTCTGTTACCCACTCGTACCACTGTCTTATGTGGGATCCACAATATGATTCACGGGATCGACTGGTTCCATCGGTTCTATCGGATGGGTCGAATCCAGCCGAAGCCTCGACTTTACACTGTTGGGTCTCATTTAAAACCATGAATCTCACACTATTTATTAGTAACGCAATTTCTACGCTCATCAGTGACGTTGGTGGATTCCAGCGTAAACTGTTTGAGAAATCCTACCGGGGCAGTCGATCCCCTTTATCATTTGGTGGATTCCATATGAGACAGTGGTAAGAGTGGGTAACAGAGTCCAACTGTGAAGTTTCCGAGCTCCCGGTGTGGATTCGTAGCTCAGCTGGTTGAGCGCTTACCCCGTTGAGGTATGCTGAGTCTGTCGCTGGTTCGAATCCAGCCGAAGCCCTGACTATTCACAGTTGGGTTTCATCTAAAATATTATTGAAATCTCTGAGCATAACACATGTTGCAAATTCCGATAACGGTTTCAGCTGTGCACAGAGGTTTTCATATCCCACCGGTGGTTTAAACAACTTCCTACGTTGTATACCATCTGCGCATAAACGATCGGAGAACATACTCTCTGAACTTTTAACAATATGTTTCACTAACGCATATTCTGTTGAACGTTTACACACAGCACTTTTAATGTGCCTATTCTCGTTTCCCACCCGGTTGTTTGTCTAGTTACCGAAGAGAACGGTCCCTGTTAGCAAATGAGAGGTTCACCCAGATTTACGGACAAGCCTTGTCTTACAAAGGTAATCGAAAGCTTTCCGGCTTACAGGCTTGATAGACTGCAGTGACCTTTTGAACTGTGAGACTTTTCCCGTGTATAACATAATACGTGTCCACTGGTATGCGCGGTTTCCTTGATACGTGTCCAAGCCTACTAAGTGACGACAACGCCGGGATACATCATTCATTAAGTGAAAACGGCAAAATACGGTGGCACGCCTAGGGTAAAATTCGCGAATTGCTCGCCGTTGTGCAGGTGAACGATCAACGACGAAGGTTTGCACTGCTGACGTACAAGGTAACATTTTCAGCATACGTTGTAAAACTATCCGGTAACTGGCCGTCGTTTCGTTAGGCATCAGTCCGTAAACATCGTCACACCTAGGCCAGTTAATTCTACCAACATGGCATGCCACAGTATAAAGCCCCCGTAGTTTAACTGGTGAGTGGCGTCCGCCAAAATGACGTCGGTGAACTTAGAACACAGCTGTAATGAACCTTTCGGAACGAAAAATGCGAACCCTAAATACTTCTCCCCTAACAGCAAGCAATACTCTCCTTCTGCTTTCAGCAGTTTGCGTAAGTTAACCAACTCGCTCCGAGAGTCAGCCTTACACTGCTTCTTAAGTAGGTGCGTAATTCTTCTGTATGCATCTTAATCCCGAACTTACTTTTAATGTACAACTTCACTTCACAAGTGCTTTTGAAGTTTCGCATCATCTCAGTCTCATGGGCTCATCTGCTATCGACAGACGTCTATTTCTCGGATATATGCTAGGCCGTCCAACTTGGACGTCGTGCGAATGTTCCAATTTGGCCTTCTCAATGCGATATGTCCCAATACGATAGTAAACTACCCAAGAGGCCTTGCAGCCATAGTCGGCGAATCTAAAAGGTAATGTCATAAAAATCGCACAAATATATTACCGTTTGGCGGCTACCGTCCGACGAGTACAATGTACACATTTATACACGACAAATCCGTACGGGCAGCCTGGCGGCAAATCTGTACTGCTATGTTTCTTGGCACTTGCTGCCGTTTGCGAACTATTGATGAAGAAGCTGCTACACGTTTCCCGTTGAAATCTGTTGAGATCCTCATGGTTCTCCCAGAAGTTCTGATACTTCTCTCTGATTATGCTCCAGAACACGTCCTCGTTGTTCAGCGCCATGCTGATACACCGTACGAAAGTGATTTACTTTTGATGGACCATTTAAAAACTAACCAGATGCGATAATGTTTTGGATCTGTGAAATGCGCATTTTCATACGTTTGATTTGGGATTTTCACTTGTACCATTCTAATGAAACTTGCCATAACACTCGCCTTATACCAGATTTCCCGTTATTTTGTATGAAAAGGGAAGCGACTCTCATATGCAACCCTGTAAAAAGTAAATTAGTGTAACATCCTATTTTTGGGACTAAAGCTGTGAAGCAAGCGAACTATCTTCTTCATTGTTGCGTGCGTCAAAGTTTCATAAACTACAATCATTTCCTTTTTGACCACGTCCTTTCCAACAGAATGCTTCACGTTGTGCTACTGTTTAATTATTCGTTTCGTACCATTTGTACTTATCTGCAGTGATTTCGCATAACCTGACATGCTTCTCACGCGTGCGCTAAGAAAAGCATATTATTTATTTATTTATTCACTAATTTACTTAAATCATAGCTTTTCCTTATTTGGCACAACGTAATTATCCGTGCAGTTAAATACCGACTACAAGACCAGATTCAGTTGGGAATTAAAATAACTGAAATCACTGCAGCCCGATTGGAGGTGTGGATTGCTGTAATGATGATGGTCCTTCTTTTTTACGCGCACAGGATTTCTTGACTGCGCCGGCTCAACTGCACATACTTCTTCAGCAAATGAATTGGGATCTGCAAACTTCAGTTTCAGAAGATCCAATGGAGGACGCAAGGGAAAAAATCAAAGTCCTCATGCACTGAAGATAACTAATAGGTAGACAAGAAGTAGTAACAAAAATGAACACGCATGAGTAGCGCAGTGCGCATCTGGACAAAAGTTGGCATTTGTCAAAAATGGGTCAAGCGTATCCAGTAACATCTTTAACAGAAGTATTCACATATGTCGAGGCCATAGAGAGTTTCATCCGTTTCATGCGGTCAAATGAAGTAAGAGACTTGGCTATGCCAGCTTCAATGATAAAGGTGTGCTTGAAACCATCGTCAACAGCAAATGATAGCTACATGGTGCGCGGAATCAACAGAACCAATAGAAACTTCACTGAAAACAATGGATCAGAATTCAGATGTTTGACTTGACTGCTCAGAAAATGCATGGACGTGTCGCGAATGCAGGTCCTCGTTTCTAATCCGTACGTACAAAATTTCCCTATTGTGGTGGATTGTCAGGTCGGAGGTGCGAGTTTTCGAACGCTCGACCGAATACCTCAACGCGGGGAGGTACGTTCAAAAG
>QNGE01009260.1:0-13430 GCA_008508345.1 Paragonimus westermani | reverse complement strand
ATTGAAAATACAATCATGTATAATTTCACGTGATTAGCAGAATGTGATGTTGATAATTAATGAGTCAGTTTTGGTGGGGTAAATTCCAAGCGACCTAACTGACTCGTTTGCTAGAAATGAGTGTTCAAAGTGACTGGTATACACGCCTGGGAATTATTTCTTAGTGGATACGCTTGATATGATCAAGTTACATGTCAAGTCTACTGTACGTTGGAAATTGACGTGCCATCAAATCCCCTGGAATTCAATTTCACAGGAATTTTCCTTCGGAATGTCTTGTGTTATGCTCAGTTACATTAAAGATAGGTAAGTCACACTTAAACAGCAAAGCGCGAAAGTAACCATTGAACAGTTCAAATGATGCTGCATGTTTCAACCGATTAAAAGTCGTGCATGTTTGACGTAAAGATGTTTGAAAGGACTAGCTAACAAAGTTACATACTTTCGAGTGTTTTCGTCAAATATGTGCAGTAGAAATCGCAAAGCATGCACAAACTCGCCAATCAGCCGTTGTGCGAAAAATCCAAGGATACTGCCAGCTGCTTTGATTACCTAATTGACACTGTGTTTTATACACGCAACGACGACTTCAAGCGTTTGATGGCAATCATGCAATTTGCAGTCCGTTGACATTCCCAGTCGCCTTCATGCGCCAGGTCAAATATTAACTGCATTTTGCCTAAGCGGTTGGGGCTACTGATTGTGTTCGAATGCAACGGTCATTGGAACAGCACTACCTATGTAATCCTGTCGGAATTTTTCACAGTTGCAAAGCACACTCTTCGTGCGCAATGATTCCGTGCACGATTTAGATTTCCGTTTGTGTTGTAGGCACTAGATAAGATACAACGGAATTCATCGGAGCTAAGATCGTACATAATTTTACTGACAACTAGTTGTTGAGTTCAGTTCGGGAAACGTGTCTCTCACATTTGTATACATACACACCGACATGTTGTTTCATATCTGAACACCTGCAGAGAATGAACAAAGACTACTGGCTACAAACTTGAAACTTACTTCCCAACGCTAAATAACAAGCAAAAGCCCATTAATGAGGCTTCACCTGCAACTTGGTGAAACTAAGTCCACGGTTTCGCCGTGACGAGTACGCCACAGCAATTCTGTATAACTGCTTCCTCCCACACGTTTTCGTTCAAATTACTCTACTTTGAACGTTTATATGGAAACTTCCAAGTGGCTCGATGCACTACACAAGCACACACGACAAACTCATTCAAAACGGTAAACAGACGAGAATAGTTTTTGTGACCATCTCATTCTTCCATCTGTCAGGAAGTTGAATGGCAATGAAATTGTGCCGTTTGTCACTCAGTTTACAATGACCAATACACAATTCAGTTAGACAATCTACGCAGAGAGGCAGCTTGTGTTTTTGCAGTGAACGTTCCAACTGGAGTGACATACGCATGGAGTAGAAATTAAGACGCAGTTCACTCTAAGTAAGCAGCATGCTCAGTCACTACTTCTGTCACCATCACTAACAAAACTAAGTTATATTGTGTTTCACTCGCGTTTTACAAAAACAATGGTCACGAGGAATACGGATACTCAATTAAAAAGTGGGCAAATATGTCCCAGATATTGCTGTTGTGAGGCTTGCCTGTGTGTTCATTAACCGATGTCTGCTAATATAAGCTAGTCGAATCCAGAATTCCTCCAGATAGCATGTCCACAGAATTTGACGCAACCATTCTCAAACAAAGACAGTGAAACAGCTCACAATTGTAGAGCCAATTCATGTAGAAGTCTGCTGAACAGATTGTGAGTGGACATGTGACTGCCTAGAGGGCATAGACTACTCTCAAAACTCAGTTTGCCAGTTGGTTACAAATGCAGGCATACATCTTGTAGATTCCGGATTTTCACGATTTGTCAAGATGGGTTATTGTGCTTTCACGTGAATGAATGAATTCGATATTGTGCTTTATGAAGTAGGTTGGGCAAGTTTGAGTCAGGTTATCAAAAATAGAAATTTTTGGAATTATCTGTGGTTGTTTTGTACGTGTGGTTTGGAATTCCTCGATGGCAACAAAGCGTTTGACAGTTGTGAGTGGACAGTTCAGAGTTGTCCAGGTTATCAAGTGTTGAGGTACTAATCTGTTCAGTGATGTTATGTGATGATGAATTACAAAAACTCCGTTATCAGTCGGAAGGGACAATTGCTTTATTTTCAAGATTGTGGTTTCAGGAAGAAAGAAAAGAGATTATACAATAAGTTGCTTCTCAAGGGCAGCTTTTATCAATCCTCAGTTAGACTTTGACATCCATTACAGAGGGCTCACTGGCATCAACGAGTGAATTCTTCTTGAGTATGAAGAAGTCGACCTCAAGATATGAGTTCACTGTAAAAGTATGAACTTCCAGGACCGCTTGGACTCCTGCTTCTCTTAATTTGCTGCTTATTAATGCCATTACAATCTTGTGATATCTGCATCTGTGAGAATGGTCGAGAGGACGTGGTTAAACTAAATGAGACAAACTTCCACGACTGATACCACAAGTGACATATTTTGATTTCTCCCGTTTTTCATTCTGCCACTGACTTTGAACGGTCACGTGAGCAATCGAGCTTCACGAACAGCATGCCGGCTCTCTATTATACCGTTTTGACGTGAAGGTGGGTGGGGGGTTTCAGAAGGTTCCCACAACCAACTGCACGACGTGACCGTCATTGGCAAAAGTCACAAGTGGTGCCCACTGTAGGTGATGTAGTTAGCCTCGTAACATGCTCAGAGTAAGAGACAACATATTGGGTTGCGATTGAGACCTCAACGTTATCCTTAGAAAGTTGATTGGAATGTAGACAGATCGCATCTCAAGTGTAAAAGCATACTGGATTGGTTACTCCGGTACTAGTAACGATGTGTTCAGTGACATCCACGTCCATCAGAAACATAACATCCATAACCACAAAACACAGTCAGAAGTAGATCGGTGTGGATGAGTTTTTGCGTGCAGAGCTATCAAATCAAGAATATCAGAACGACAACAGTCTGAACAACACTAGTCAGTCTCAGTTTACTAGAAAACCAAGGCTCATATAAAGGGAAACAATAGTGTTTATGCTCGCTATTGGGCAAAAAACGTTTTGTGTTCAGGTTGGCTCACTCGTTGTTACGTCCGCATGACCTTGCATTGGACTACTTGGCTGTTTGAACTTGATATGCGTTCAAACAAATTGTTTTGCTCACCATTTCTTATGAAAAACTTGGTGCAGCGGCTGATCACCGTTTCTGATTGTTTGGCGCCGATCAACTGTAATTCCGTCAGTGGCAGATTTTGCTTGAGAATTAATTGGCTGAACTGTCGCCATCCAGGAAAGCACTACAGGCCATTTTCTTAACGAATCATCCAAGCCTTTTACGATGGTGTCTGGAGTACTCAGCTAGATGCGAAAGGGAGGTACATACAGTCTGGATCTGACTTGTTACCAGAGTTTGCGTAGGGAACAAGATTAAATTACTCGACAGTATATACTTTTGCGTAGGAAATCTAATAACCAGGTTTCGAGATTGAAGGTAGTGTATTCAAACCCGCTGGAATTGATATCGGGGTAAAACAAAGCGTTCGACCTGTCTTTCGACAGCCTTCTCCATCTCCTGCGGTTGAACAGTACACCTAGAACATTGAGCGTTGCTGTAGGGTAGGTGAATGCCATGCTGGATCCAAGGGACGGCTGTCAAAAACGATGATACTTTCCAGTCCAATTTTTTCTCCTGCTTGGTTATGTTGATCTTGCAAACTGAAGAATGGTGGAACCAGTTCAGTTAAATTTACCACATGTGTAATGATGGGCAGATGGTCTTCTTGAAGAACATCTCTCGAAAAATTTCCACAACTTCCGTGATAACACCTACCAGAAAGGTGGGTTGAATGTAATTCACTGGTTGCACCGGTGAGCTACACGTGGGCAATGGCTGTAGTCATTCCAGACTCGTGGGATGTGTTCAAAGATTTCAGATAAGTCAGTTTTTGCCCAAATAATAAAGCATGCACGTGATTCTTATCCCAGACATTTTATCTCGCTGTATGAGGTCGAATTTTCAGCGGCCAGAGGTCAATGAAATTCAGTGCAATGAGTGACACGAATCATGTGAAAGCAACTTCGGACCACCGGGCAAACATACTACGGACGGAAGATAGATGGCATCAGTGACATGGAGATTCTAAGTACAAATGTTATGCCAGCAGTGTTCGGCTGTGGAGACTTTTGCTCAGTAAGAATAAGAGTTAACATAGCCACATATGATTTTGCGTACGAAGAGTAAACGGGGATAATTGAGATTCATTCTGAAGTAAAAATTAACCTCATCTTCGCACACTTTTCGTCTTCTTAAACAAGTTTTCTCTGAAATTGCACAAGATTGTGGTCCAAGCAAACCGTTACCAGATATTTCTGTCACCTCATCTCTGGCTCACCTGGTTGTGGTTTCGTAAGGATTATGATAGAATGGTTATTGTTATCATCAGTACTGCTTATCTAATGTGAGCGTTACTCTGTGGTGATTGTGACCATCGTATTCTGGAAGAATTGCTAGCCAGCCTCTTTCTACACGAAGCACTATACTCCAGATCAGTTCTTGCTAGAGCACGCTAATATCGCGTATCTTTCACCGACCAGGATTTGAACTAACGCCTCGCTTCAGTCAGCCAACCATGTTGGCCGCTGAGCGATCAACTTCATATCAGGCATGAAAATTACTATGTGCAAATGCGCATTCTTCGGTGAATACTGATCGGATAGTCTGATCACCTCTATAGGAGTCACAATAGCTATCCTGTTAATTTTTGCGTGTTACTGATGGGTATTATTGGGAGGGAAACCCGAGTGTAATACTTCTTTATCGGAAGGAGCTAACTGGAATATCTACAGAAGTCGGAAATCATGTTCGCTGTTAAAATATTTCGAAGCATATTGACCGGAATTACATAATACCTACCAGCAACTAGTGTTGACCGTAACGATATACAGTCAACTGTTGCTAGTTTATTATGCACTTCCTTCGACGATTCGACTGAGCGTTCCAATTACTTTTCTTTCAAATGTTTTCCCCCTTTCATCGTCAATTCCGTCAAATTTGCAACAACCATATCCGGTGGCGCTCCCTTCTCATTTGTTGACTTGTATTGTTTGTCAGTTCTTCCTCTTTCTGGTAACTACCAATTTGAACCCACCTTAGGGGTGTGTTATGGTTTTTAATCAAATGGTGGTTGATGCCAAATGCAACTTTAATCCAACCTGTGTAAGTGGCCATTGTTTTCATGATCCATTGCTCATCTAGACTTATCGGTAGCAAATGCTAATCTATGTCACTGTTCGATGCCAGTTGTGTCGGTCTGTCTCACGAACGACCCGGCAAACCAGACTGCAATAAACATGTCTGATCATCAATCGCTGCCTGTTGTAACCTAGTTAGAAACAATCCGGAGCGTTGATACGTATGACCGTTTGGGTTAAACTCACTTCGAATCCAGCACTAGCAAATCTGAGTGATTTTTACTCCTAAACTTTTACGGGTCCACGCCTGAACAAGAAAGTTCGAGGATTGCTGGAACACATCCGTAGATGCTATGAACTGTTTTAAAAGTAGAGTACTAATAAATAGGAGTGTAACATGAAGTAAATCTATTCACACTTCACACTTCTATTCACACTTTGAACCGCCAAGAGGAATCAAAAGTCTGAAAATAACTTGATTGCTATAACACTGCAACGCGTTTCGTCATATCACCCAAGTAACTAGCCAGTTTGTACGCCGTGCGCAATGTAATGACATAGTGGTCCGAAGTGAAAGACTGTGTGTGTGTTGGGTAACCCGTATTTGTGTTGCGTATGACGTTGGATTTCCGATTTGGTTATCACAAATTTTTGCCACATACGGTGCCTGTGGTACAAAGAAGCATAAAATCAGAAGCCTTCTGAGCTATCATTTGTGTTCAACTCAAGCTCTCTTCACACGCAGACGGTTTCAACAATTCAAAATCATATGTGATAGCGAAAGCGTAATAATTCAACACCCGTAATCCACAGCTTAAAAACGAACAGTTAACTGAAGCATAACAGACTTTTGTCTTCAAACAGCAGCAATTACGATGATTCGCACTGTGCATTAGGTGAAAAACTGTTATGCACATGAAAACTGCTTGGGAAAAAATGAAGACCAGCGTACCTCCTATATGCCAGCAGACTTGGGCAGAGCTAGCTTTGCCTTATGAAATTTAATTTGTCCTATCTGCAACTCTGACTTCGTGGTCAGACTTGTGCACTATAGGAGAACCACGCTTGCTGGAACTTGGGTCTTACCAGGTGTAAACATGTCGGACTGGCAAAACGGCAGCAGTCAGACGAAGAGCGGATACACTCATAGAGTTATATGTAGCACGCTGACCATGCAGCAGTTTCTGTTAGTGAGGCACGATCCTATGAGTATCAAATAGTCTCGGCGCTGCTCTCCTACCAGTCAGGAAGAAAGGGTCCGGGAATATTACCCTTAAACAACGGGTGCACGGATCGCACACCACTTGACCCTGGCCGCCGGGGTTTTACCTAATGCGGTCGGAGAAATTTCAGTGTCACTCAGAAGCCTGATGCTGATTCGAACTCAACGACTGAACACAGAAGTGCCCAGATTTAGACAGCGGTGCTCAATTCAGGGCGCCCTTGGGTTAGATAAGTCGTTCACCACCAAGTGAGTTAGACTCTGGAGTCATTTGCTCCGGGCAAGATCCCCAAGTCAACCCTGTGCTCTGTTGTCGCGCAGACCAGACCTTTGAGACCAAGGATAGTGCCCTTTGAATCATCCGTCTTCCGGGGCATAGACCACCAATAAGCATTAGAAGTCATCGTTATTCCAATAACGCAAGAAGTCATCACTTGCTCTCCTCTTATTTTGCTCCCCCCTCAAGTTTTCTGTCTTTCTGAGCTCTCGGATGATAAATGTTTCTTGAAGCAAAGGCAGGTGCAAAAAGGTGCACTTTCAATGTCCTTACTCCTGACGAATTTGTCAACAGGTCGTTTTAGCATGTAATTACTGAAGTCTTCAGCTCTCAGATAAGAAACCCGGCTGCCCTAACGAAATTATTCGCCTGAGCTCACCCCAGATAACTGTCGACCCACGCACTTCTCTCTTGGGGTCTCTAATAATGCTGGAGCTGAACCCTTTTATCGAGCTGGAGTGAGAAACGCAGTGAGTTCCAGAGGAGAGATCGAGTGGTTCCCAGTAAACAGTCGTTTGTATGCTGCCGTACTCGATACGTCGGTAGAAGTCTGCCAGCGCAAGTCCGAGAAGTGTCGTGCATTCACTGTCCGTATACGCTTCAACAGATGGCTAGTTAACTACTACAAAATATGTGTTCTGCAACGCACTCATCACTATTATGAAGCTGATTAAGCACTCTATCATAACACCGGCCGGATATTCTAATACCCAGCACAGCCGTGTTCCTCCAGAGAGAAGGCCGCTCGGAGCCATGTCCGGGTAAAATGTGACTAAAAACGTGCACAGAGACCGTGAGCACTTCTTGGCCAAACAGTCCAACGGGATGAAACGAGATTTTATCTTGACACAACAAGAACTTTTTCTCTGAACGGTAGTTTTACTATGGTTAGTTATTGAGGTTATTTATGAAAATGTTTCAATAAATACCAACCAGTCCCACCTATTTTCCGGTCAAGTTGAACTCAGCCGGACAATGTACACAATGGGGTTTGACTGGTCAGTTATTGCGTTCCAGACGGCCCTCTGCCGGAAGTGTGCCCTCGGAGCCTAAGTTATTGGAGCGTAACAAGGCTCCTGGACCAGATAGCTTCGCTCCAGTTTTTAAGGATGGTGCAGTCAAGTTTGCATCAGAACTGACAAAACACCTTCAGGCTGTCTGGAAAACTGAATGGAGAACACGGTTTCAAAAAATGGGATAAGAAGTCGGCGACAACCATAGAGGCATCAATCTTGTGTCTGTTGTGTCCAAGTTACTCAGCAGCTTTTATATTTCGTCGGCTTTGTAAGCCAAGAGAAAGTAAGATACGTGAAGTACGCATAGAATTTCGGTGCAGCCAAAGGCGTGCTGATTAGATTTTTTACCTTGCAACGGATCCCGAAATATGAGTACTTTTGAAGGTAACCTAGGTTCATGGTATTTCCACACCTCAAGGCTGATCATGATTCCACTGATCATAGTGTTCTTTGGAATTGCCTTCTTCTCAAGGGAGTTTAGGAGAAATATGTGGATCTGTTGAGATCGCTGTACGACCACTCCACAAGCAGGGTGAGAGTTTCTGAACAAATGACCCAGGTGTTCACCATTCCTGGTGGTTTTTATCAAAGATGCTTGATTCTCCATTTTTTGTTCAATTTTGCCACGGACACCAGGTTGAGAGATACGCTTGAGGAATCCAGTGAACTTCGTGTTGAGTTTCCTCCTGGTAAGCTTAGTGAGAGTAAACATTACCGATATTTAGGAAAAATTGATCCTTCGAATTGACTCAAAATCCCATAAAAACAATAATTATTGGTAGTAATATATGGGTTGTTAGGGGATGAGGTATCCTCATTTAAATTGTCCGATGTCTGAGTAGTAGAAATACCCATTAACTGTTGATTATTCAAAGGTATTTTTAAACGGTGTACTGCGTCTGAATCTGCTTGTTTCAGATCCTCAAATCGCCGATTACATCATTATATGAAATTCGATCCTAATTATAAGAGAGTTGTGCAATTAGTCCAGAAAAAGGTGTCGTTGGGCTAACTTTTCTTAAACCCAAAGTGATAGCTCACAGGCAAATACTTCTCTCTGCATTACCTACACACTATGAGGCTTATTGCTCATGTCTAGCTTTAGTGAAAGTCTCACAAACGCAAATTGCGGATTAAAAGTCACTGTCCTAAATTCTGAGTTTGCCACTTATTTAGTAGGAAGCATGACTGTGTTTTTTAGGCTAGCTATGTCCGTCGAGTGATAATAAATATTTGTTCGTGTACTTTCAGCAGACTTTGATGGTTTATCGAAATCACTCAGATGACCACCGGAGCACTGATTTAGTCGAGTGGTTTAAGTAACTGGAACATTTACCATATACTATCTTTGCGTGGGTAACGAAATGTGCAAGGCAAATGTGCTATTCATCCAGTGGTCGATAAGTGTGCAGTACATTTTGCCACAAAATGTGTTAACGCGTTTACCCAATATAGATCGGAGTTTAGAACAATTTTTACCAGATCAGCATCCATTGAACACTCCGCATTCCATTGATCTATTAAGACGAGTGAGTACCAATATCCTCCTAGCAATACGGCAAAGCATTCAGATAGATTTTTCCAACTGCCATTTTAAAAGGATGCTTTTGACTAGGGTTGTGATACCAATCGAGTTCGTCAGTATTGCATATTTTGGTAAAAATCGGAAGTCAGCTGTTGCCAACATGTTTAGGAGATTACCTTATTGACCTCCACACCGGCAACCTCAAGGCAGAAGAGACCAGTTTTCTATATGCACAATATCACCCAAGTTCTCCTTTGCCCGAATTCTCCTGAAGACCACACAAACAGACCGTCTTGATGGCCCAAACAGCTGACCTCACGAATGGAATTACCTGTCAAGCCAAAGTTGCAGCAATCACTAAAATGTTATGCAGTGTACTGTTTACGGGTAAACAATCACAAACTGGTTTGATGTGGGTTGCTTGCTGCTGAATTTACACCTGTTCATTTTGAAATCTAACGGCTAATCTCGCTCTGCAGTCGCCGGTTAGTTTTCAGTTTCCACACTTACATTATATATTGCATGTTTATGTATAACTATCATATTTAATCGATGTTGACGGATGCGCACAGCTGAGCTTTTCTCAAGCCGACTTCATTGATAATGAATAACATAACTGATTTTGTTTCATCTCATTTCAGATAAGTCTTCCAGTGGAAACTCAACTATGCCACTACCCATACAAAATCTCCTAGGCGGAAGTGTCCAAAAACTAATCAATTCGCTGCAACCGTATGAGACTGGTGGTGTGTTGAACATCGTGTTCGAACCTGTCACCAATGTAAACACATCCGAAGTGTTGCTTAAAACTGTTACACCTGATGGTGGTACAATTAAAGATTTCATCATCAAAACACTCTTCGAACAGCATACTACTTTTCAAGTGTTATCGGTATTGCCCCAAGAGGATAGGCCAACGGAAACCGGAGGAAGTCACTATCTCGCGTTTGTGATGACCGGTATCGGTGCGATCCTTATCACTTTAGCGCTGACGATCACTACACTAATTATTCCATGCAAGTGCCGAAGGTCGAGATCAAGATTTGTGCAGAAGAAAACAAGAAACCCAAGCCAGTCGGTATGTTTTGTTAACTCTCGGATTGCGTAAATTTACACATGTATGTTCAAGTGTTTCGACAAACCCTCATCACACAAAAGACCGGTGCGTCGCTGTGTATAAAATATGCACTCAATTCTTCTCCGTCCTGCTGTTTGAAGTAGAATGTCATCTCACTACATTTTGGCTCACAAGGTATAAACCAACAACGATTTTGCGAAAATCTTGATGAATGAGTTACCAGAATCTACATCTCAGTCGTGATGACCTCGCTAAAATGTGGGGGTTAGAAAGATCTAACGTTAGTTCGGTCGAGAAATCCGTGACGTGCATGACTAAGTGAACACCCGACGGTTTGCCATACTGTACTCCAGATTTCTGTCTGTCAAACCTTTTAGATTCTTCGTCCCTATAGTGTCTATGGAACAATCAATCAGTTTGCTATCCGCGACTGTTTCAGGGATTATGACTGTTCACATAAATGTGATCCGAGGCTACAACACGGCATACACAATTTGCACTGGAGTTTTGAATAGAAGACTATTTTACTCATAAGTATCTTCATACAAGCGGACCCAGCTGGTCAGCAGACTTTTCCGAATAGACTTCTTGTTAAGGCACACCGGCTGATTCATTGTGTCACTGGAAATTCACCCATATTTAAGAAGTTAGCCGAAACAGTTATCAACTTGCTATAATCTTATTTAGATTGGGGCCGACGACCGCAGTTAGATCGCTGAGGAGACTGGGGCACATGCTGTTCAAAACTTTAGCAGAACGAGAGGACACACCCAACAGCCTATGCCGGTTGTTTTAGCCAGTATCCATTCGAACAGTATTCTGTTACGTTTTTATTACGTTAGCAGTCTGGGTTTCAAACTAGCCCACTGACGCTTAGTAGAGCTTTGCTCGCTGCCGTCAGTTTAGTTACGAAACACATGCCTGATGTGAACTCTCTCACAATGAATATTGATTAATTTATCTGTATTCTCGTAAAGTGGTTTGGAAGTCGACGAAATTTTCCCTCAAACTTGAGGTTCCCTAGACTGAAAACGTTTCAAGTGGAAAGCAGTTGACTAATAAGTAAGTGATTTCTCTTACTTTGTTCTATAAACGAGGCCTAATCTCGGAAACAGAGGCATGTCTCTTAAACATGCAGGTTGTGACATAAACACCGACAGCATATTTGCTGCAAGATTAGCGAAAAACTCTTAGTGCCTATTCCGACTCTTTCAGCACAATTCTCGTGTGTTTTACTTGAAGTTTACTCGAGCATTGGCCAAGCTGTCTCCTTACCAAACCCGCTCTTGTGTAGAGTTACCAACTGGCCATAGTGACCAGAGAGACCAGATTTGTAATTGTTTATTTATAGTGGATGTCATGTACGTAGATTCTTGTTCCCCTGTTCAAATAGTTAAAGCGCACGAGCTAGTCCAATAACTGCTTTCTCTGACTTAAGAGATACACTGCCGACAAACTGTCAAGCGATTGTTGACTAGAACCAATTAAGCCACCTTTACATAACTGGCAAAGGACATTCAACAGGTAATCCAACCTACTATGGGCAGGCCCACTACCTATTCTCGTCTCATCTCAAGCTGCCCAACTAAAATATACATAAAGACGGTGTGTAGCAGACAATCGGAAATACAGTATCTTTGGTGGACTGTACCCTGGTCACTGCCAATCAGGTAGCTTGGTGTTCGGATTGGATCTACTCTGGATAATTCCCTGTTACGATCTGGATTGGCCCTCCAGGTAAATCATTGTGAAACAATTGTGAACCACTAGACCGAACAAAGATGACCACTTAGATATGACTGACTGAATCTGGACAAAAATGGTGCGCACTGTCGACCTAACTACATATGAGAAAAAGAACACCCACCAACATGCTCACTCAGACCGTCGAGGATTGACCGTTTCCGTCCGTACATCGGTCACGTCCATCAGAATGCCGTATGGTTATCGTTCGGCTCTTTTAAATTAATTAAAATCAAAGCATTCAAACTAGGCACAATTTTGCGCCTGAGAGAATTTTCAGCCAACACTTATCGAGAATCCGGCAGATCCGGTTTGCGTTCTTGCTAGAACCCGAAGCATATATGCATTCAACGACCAAGACTTCGAACTTCCTGCATGTTTGCACTGGCGCCATTGCTTATAGATTAAGTGTGATCAAGTTTTGCACTTGAACGCTCGTCCGAATTTAACCGTGTGTAATACACGGGAAGCAATACGAGTGGTGTTCAAGTTATATCATCCAAACCGCTGACCACTTGCCAGATATTAATAAATATTGTGCGTAAGTTTTGATTTTCCACGCTGTTTCATTTACCACTGTCGTTCTGCTTCCATACAGAAAAACGGTTACCTTGCTCTTGGGATAATCACGCTTGTTCTACTCATGTCTGTCATTGTCTGCTTCGTCTTCACATATCTGGCGTTCGATTTAACGATGAGTGATGTTGACCAATCTTCTGGTGCAGCAACTCTGCGACAAACTGTCACTTCCGTTTTCAACCAGACGAAACAGATTCTTCAAGACCTGCCTGACAACGGCTTAAGAGTAACCAATTCGACAATACACAGTGTTCAAGGTTCAGTGAACGTGAGTCTGTGTGAACTACTGCATACCATTCCGGGCAAATACAAGTTTAACTCCGTTCATTTTTTGCGTCTGAAGGAGATTTTTTATTGTCGTTAGAGGCAATGTTTGGGACAATTTTTGGTCGGTGTTCACTAAAAGTACTGTCCTCCAATCACCCAGAAGTTGTGACTGGAGTGTCCTGTATGAATTTATCGTCGAAACAGTGTGTGCGTAACGACCATATAGCAACCGTTATGTTCGCCATGCTCAGCACCTCTCAGGTGAAATTAGTGCTGCCTTCTTTGATTGTGTCATCTTCGTTTTTCACAAGCTGAAATCAACCAGTCCCTTGTGGTAGCCTTGCAAGCTAACAAATATCCACCATAACGTTCGAGCGGTGAGCTACGAGCGTTCGGTCTAGTACGGTAGACACAAAGGAACATCTGATGGGGAGCATTTTAGCGGTCATGAGAAGAGAACAGTTAGATAAGTGAGCAGATT
>QNGE01009259.1:0-13430 GCA_008508345.1 Paragonimus westermani | reverse complement strand
TATCCACTGTCAACCACTGTGACGAAAAGTTGGTTTGTAAACCCACGTCAAAAATATGCGCAGTAGTCAAGTAAACATTCAATGGTTAACATTGAAATAGTTATTGATCAGGAATTTCCAGTTTATCTGTTCGCAGGTTGCTACATGAGGAGGGAAGATCATTGTTTGTGAGTATTTGCCCGTGTTGGTCGGTGAAAACTGCGTCAGACGCCTTACAAGTGCGAAGAAAAATCAGTGTGACTGGATTAAAGGCTGATGAAATGGGTTGGATGCCATAGATTCACCTTAGAGCCAGAAGGGGGTTCCAACCTGAGCGTAAGGCCTGAAGATTACACATCCAGCAAATGAGGTTTAAAAGCCTACTGATGTACAAAGGTGCTTGGAACGAAACAACTAGGGTAGCAAAGGATTCTTGCTTCGTGCATGGGCATAACCTGGCAAGTGACGATAACCAGAACCCTGGGTGGTCTAACGGTCGCGCACAGTCCAGGTCCACTTAAAGGAAGGAGGTCGAAACCGCCCATTCATATCGTGCCGAGGAAACAGTATCACAGTATCACAAGAAACACGTTTGTAGCATAGTTTCCCAGTGTGTCTCACCCGGACAGTGGAACATATCAACCACTCTCAAGCACAGGGGTTGTCATTATGGTGTGTGAGGAGATTACCCCCCGTGAAGTTGAGAAGGCTGCATGATTGATGAGAAGCAGAAAGTCCGCAGGACCAGACAATATTCACCCCATTACCCTAGAACACGCGGTCAAATCACTGATATCGCCTTTTGCTCATATGTTAAATCTCCTATTGGTTGTATGTCTGGTAATGAGGGAGTGGAAGAAAGCCACCAAAATTCCTATCCACAGAGATGTAAATCGGTCAACTGCCGGGATTTGACGACCAAAAAGCATAACCAAGGTCACCAAAAAGATATTTGAGCGCATATGCCCAGACAGGATCTGTACGTTCTTCAATGTGCAAAAGGATTTGGCTTCCCAAGAGGTGAGCCACGTCTCACCAATAAGCGGACGTTGTAGACACTGTCACGGAGAAGTCGGATAGAGGAGAAATGGTCGAGTTATGCTGTCTAGATTGCGATTCTGTCAATCACAGGTTATTGAGTTGAAAGCTGCTAGAGGTTGGAATATTCCTTACAATCTGTGAGTGGATCAAGGCGCTTCTAGCTAGGAGGCCGCATGGGGTGAGAGTGCTGAGAGGACTGTCGGACGGGGCTTCACTGTTAAGCGACGTACCACAGTTTTAAATCCCCACCTCTGCTCCTCCTGGTACACGTTAAGGACTTGGCCGACAGCGTAGTCAGCCCATGTTACCGATATGCGGATGGTATGAAATTGGTCAGAGGTGTGCCGGACTTGAGCGTCTAACAGGAGGATATCTTGCAACCCGGCGAGTAGACTCTACAGAGGGACTTGTCACTGCGCGTCCTAGAAAACCATACCTTCTCTAACTCTCTCCATCCAACTCTCAGGTATCTAAGGGACGCACATGGACCTAAAATTGAACTAACAACGGAACAGCAAAAGATGGGCCTGAGTATTCAAGTCACCATTACGTTCTTTCTGCCAAGTGTGCCACAGCTGCGACGGAAGCACGACAAGCGCTATGCCAACTGAAATATGTGGTCGCTAACCTGTCTGGCGACGTTCAACCTGACGTGCTCTGCCATAGTTCGTTTCCAATCGGATTATTGCACCCAAGCTTGGTCATCATATTTCGAAAAGAACAGTGCCGTCCTCGAAAAGGCGGAAAACTAGCCACGCGCATGCTGTAGAGTAAGAAGAGTCTAAACCATCGAATTCGACAGAGACCGCCGAATTTATTCTCGCTGGAAAGACGGAGAGTGAGGGGAGACCTCCTTAAAGTGTACACATTCACCGATCACGCTCACAACCTCGTCCGTCATTTTTGCTCGCGATGTGACAGAACCGAGGTTTAATGGGTCAAAAACCCACAATCGAGGAAGCAAGGTCAAGACTGGCTTTTTAACTTGAAATTGTCATCAATCTGCAACCAACTCTTGGAGGAAATTGCTCGCAGAAATTGTTGAGGTCTGGGACGTAGATGTATCTAAGAAGGAGCTGGGCATACACCGAAACAACCTTCTTCCTAATTTGTACTGTTTCAAAGTGCGACTTTAGTTTTACCCTTTAGGGCAACTAGGTTTGGTGCTATTTCTTCTTCTATCCCCACACCCAGTTCATTACTTGAGCTCACCGTATCGACAGAAAACACAGTTTTCAGACGAATGATGTAGCAAGCAAGCGTGCTTTAGGCTATTCATCATCAAGCCAATTACATGAAGTTTATATGTAACATAGTTGTCAGAGCGAAGCGAACAAAACAAGTGGCAGGTTCAAGGAAGATTGGACACGTCATGGGCACACACGGAGGCAACGTTTTGATAAGATTACGTCACAATTATGACGTAACTGGGACCATGACGCTTTGATCGGTCGTGATGTGGATGGTTGAACATGGTAACTTCAACGTCTGAACAGGGCGCTTCTGTGAAACTAGGATGGATCATTCGACCGAGTGACTGCCTCCGACTCAGCAAGTCTGACGAAACGAGGAGGCTAGGCTGATAGTACGATGTGTATCAACCGGATGTGCAACAATTGCGCTGGCAATCGTCTCGGTGACTCCGCCACTGATCCAAGCCGGATAGCGCTCACGGGCATGTTCAGATAAGCGCTCGGTCGTGCGACCCACGTAAGTAGTTCCACAGGAACAAGTAGATGCGTATACACACAAGGAAGCCGTAGAAGCGGGCACTTCATATTTTAACCGTAAACACAAGGCTGAAGTAGAGTTGAAGCAGGCACGTAATTTGGTAGTATAGAATGTTCTATCAAAAGCAGTGTTGCGTCACCTAGTGATTGTTCCGGCAAACGTATCCCCTTTGAGTGTTAATGAAACAAATACTTCGTTCCCTTCCGCTAGGGTAATCTTTTCCTGCTTCCCGCGACGTTGCATATTCTTGTCCACAAAACGCTCTGGATGCAGTCTGGTCTGTCTTCAGATCACACCAGTCAATCATCGGGACGCTGACAAGCGCAAGCCTTTATCAAGTCCTGGATTCAAAATTGAAAGTGAAGGTAATTTTGGGCAAAGTATCGGGATAGGAACGCAGTTTGTAAGTCCCAGTCATGTGCACGGCGTGCGAACATTTATAGCTTCAAAGAAGGAGGAGCTTAAGAGTGCTTTGCCCATGTTTAGTCTACAAAACTCGTGGGTTCANCAGTTTGTAAGTCCCAGTCATGTGCACGGCGTGCGAACATTTATAGCTTCAAAGAAGGAGGAGCTTAAGAGTGCTTTGCCCATGTTTAGTCTACAAAACTCGTGGGTTCAAGAAATTTAATAGCTGTTTCACCCGCCTTACTGAGTGTTCCCCCAGCTGTCCCGTTTCCAATGGATTACTAGGTTTGCGAGATTTATCATTCACTCCCAGTTTGAATGCACTTGAAACCACGGCGCAAGCAGGCAGATATGTATATTACGTGCCACCGTGGCATGTAATTAGCCACATTGAGATCAGAAAAGCGAACGCCAAGCCTGCAGAACTGGCATTATCACAAAACCTTTAAAACTAAGGTAACGTTCATCGGTGAAAACCGACAGATCAAAGAATCCATGGACAAATTCTATTGGCTACGATCATCCTTATACAGCGGCAGAATACAGAGATGATATTCATCATTTTTGCATTATATGTTTCTAAAAGATTCCTCGCTATTCTGAGCACATGGAACTGTGATCATTTACTCTCACTTCAAACACGACGCGCAGCCACAGAAGGTTGGAACAAAATGGCGCGAAAATTTGGCTCACCGTGAACAAAGATATTCGAATTCGACCGCCTCCGTGGATCGCCACTAATTTCTCTCTTCTATCTGATTGTGACACTCAGTTTGTTGCATCGTGTGTGACAGCAATTACATCGAAATTTCTCGTGGTTCATTCTAGCAATCGTCGAGACTCACTTCTATCTCCAGATTCAGCTGGTAACTAGGACTTCGAGGATATCTTCCGTGATTCTCCTTAATAGCCTATAGTTTGATCAAATTAGACGTCTCCAAAATTCTAAACTCCCCGCGACGTGAGATTTGCCTTGCCAGTAACACCGCGCCGGTTCACATTACGTTGTATATGTAAACTTGCTACAAACCACTAGCATCAAAGTTAGTGGGCCGGCATAAGCATCGCAGTCATGCTCTAAGCGGTATAATGAATTCGCACTATCTCTACTCCTGTAGATTACATTCACTAGGATAATAATGTTGAGCTATTTCCGTTGGGAACGCCGCTTAACCAGTCTAACGCTTGTTTGAATTCTGAAGGTCGACCAGAATTTTCCGTCGACGCACTCTTCCACTCTGGCGGCTGCTTTGCGGTTGTGCTCAAGGTGCTCTTACGTCCAGCTCCCTAGCACCCCCCAATTGTTACGTTGAAGTCTGCTATGAACGGTGAGTAAATCAATAAATAAAGTTTGTTTGCAGATTCATCGTTTTCTCCTTGCGACTTCCGATTCACGGCAGCATGAGGTTGGGGAAACTCTGAGCGTACGCATTCAGGATCTAGCACTATAAGTAGCCGTCGTTCAGGCAGGGACAGTTGTTGAAACTGAGCCCAATATTCTTGTGCCCCTGAATATACTTGAACATCTACCAGCAATGCTCAATCCACCTGCGCAATAATCCCTGTTGTACCGGTCACGTGACTGAATTCAATAAATTGGTACAAAGTGGACGGCGCGTGAGCCTAATCGACTGGGATTTTATTCGTGGTAGTCGTCGCCAAACACAGGCGATAAGGCGGATGGTTTGCAATGGGTATAGTATATGGGGCAAGATTCGAGGAGCACTTGACGTGTAGGATAGGATCAGACCGCAATCCAAGAGTAATAGCATTAGGCACACGCATGCCTCTTTCTAGTGCAGACTTATCACACATTAAACGTGGTGGAATCGTCTGTACACAATATGCAAGGTGAAATCTCAACAATGAAGTTAAGATCTCATAGAACATTTTCAGCGCCAGCTCCCTGGAAGACGGGCGAAGCTTACACAACATGCGGAAACACTAGTTGACCAATTGGTGTCATTGGCTGCTGGTCTTTATGTCGCCGGAATGAAGAAAACCTAGGTCCACCTCCTGACTCACAACAGGTGGTGTGTGCCTCAATGTGGCAGACGGCGAAAGCAATACGTGATAGAGCGCACGGTTCACAACGTTTTAGCGACAGCCACTTCGTTAACCTCCTCTAAAGCTGATTTAGATTACTCTGTGAAACCTCCGAAACTCTTACTGTTTTGCTATTTGCCTCGTCCTCGTTTCATTCACAAACATCTCCAAAATCACTTCTGTGAATCCACATAACTCACTGATGGAATATTTTTATAGTTTGGGCCCTGAAAATCCATATTCTAATTGCTGCACGCTGAGGGAATGCTCGGTCTTACTTGGTTACAAATTCCTTAACTTGTGGAAACCCACGTTGTACTGGGCTAGGGAGCCTAAAACGTGTCAGTAGAGTTTCTGTCTCCTTTGTTATCGACCTGTCTATGGCTTCATTAAGCTGTCGGTTAAATCCGACAGATCCATGGTTCACAGGTTCCGTAATGTCTTTCTTGTTGATTATGGGACTAATGTGCGCATCACTCACCTCCTCGGAGAGGACCCCGTTTTCGAAGGACTCTCGTCAGGTGATAGTAACGAGGCTGCATGAAACTCCGTCAGGTTGACAAAGTAGATTTGGTTCAAGCCCTTCGTGTTCTTCGGCTTTCGCGATGTTCAGCTCCTTCATTACTCGGAGGGTTCCAGCCTCAAGGGTCTCCGTATCCCGTAAGGAGGGGCGTTTAAGGTATCCAAAAGTCGCTTCGGGTTATCGAAAGTTTTCTCAGCTACCTCCGTGCCTACCGTAAACTTGCGGTTGCGGGATTCTGTTTACAAGTACCCTGAGCCAGGCCGTAAGTTTCAAAGGTCACGATAGGCGCAGCGCCAATTTGTACCCTCCAAGCTACAGCCCGCTTCCGGACCGCTTTCCTACTCTTTGAATCAGTCTCTGAAGGCTTTTATGCAGTTCGTTTAACGGCTGAGAGGGGCATCTAAGACGCTAAAATGAGCACTGTATGGTTGTATAGCCTCTGCCAGGTGATCCTCTATGGTCATGCTCAGCAAACGAACGGCAGCGGCCCCCATAACACTGAAGTTTGTCTCCAAGATGAGCGAGTTTGAGTACAGTCCTTCTCTCTGGCAACATAGGACAGGAAAAACAAAACGACATTGCTGCTTTACCCTGTTGGCTGTTAGCAAACCAGATCGTAAACCGAATCGGTTGACTTCGCGAAGACGGGATCTCATGTTAAGAAGGTCTGATCCAGCGAACATCTTGTAGGTTGGTCAGCAAACGGACTCAATTGCACTTGAAGCGTAAGATCCAGTAGATCACTTGCAAAGCTTCCTGTTGCGACTGAACAGGAAGGGGACTGGCAACACAGCCGTTGCAAGTTAAAATCCCCTTGGATCGGGACTGTTCAGTATGTGTTGATGGATAAGCTGCAAATCGTCAGAAAGATTAGAAGTGGAACTTCTCTAGACAGCATTTATTGTCGGCAATCCTTCTGAACACATGTTCGTGTACATTAACAGGGCTTCGACAGCTTCGTCCGGGGTGCCAGGTGAATCGGTCTACATTGCTCTAAAATCATCTTTGGCTTACACAGAAACGCACCACAAGCGACGCTCCTGACTCCAGTATGGACGAGCATGGGCATGATAGAAATCGATGGAAATTCTTCGCTTCTATTCTTAAACTAGCGAATGTGCAAGCTCAACGCATCTCTCATCTAAACCCTGTGAGTGATGAATGCCGCCCATGTCTCCTCCATATCACTATCGTCTTCCACAGCATGGTTACGCATACCGTGATGTTCTTGTTACAAGCATCGTTTCATTCCTGACAGAGTATCACTTTATCCCGATTGCTCCAAGAAAGAGTGCGAGAACCTGAAATCAGGTAAGCGTGTTTGCGCTGGTCACTTTATATTGCCATTAGTTGATTTAGTGGCGCAAGAAATCGATTCACAGTCGACTTCAGTGAAGTCAGCGGTAGTTCCCTCAGTCACCTTGTAAATGATTCACATCGTCCCTAATGCCAAACCAGTACCTTTTTTTACTCGTCGACTTTGTTGAATGAATTCACTCTGACTCACGTAGCCTGGGCAACATTCAGTGAATTCCGCAACTTCTGCTTCATTCTTAAACCAGGGATGGATGCGGTAACAGAGTTTTGGTTTGACACTCCTCCTCTGGGTTCTAAACTTGAAATCAGTGGCACGTTGGTATTACGGGCCAACAGAGCTGAAGGTAAGGGTGGAGGCGTAACGCGCAGCCGAATCCAAGAAGCGCGCACGGATCAAATTTGAACCGTACAACAGTGTTTTGCAGGCTGAAATTTATCCGCAGGTAGTTTATGCTGTAGCCAATTTACCGTAAATATATGGATTTGGAATATCGTGGGAGTAATTGTGGACGGAATATTTGGGAAAGTGTGGAATATGCCTACTGTACTGTGATAATTTCTTTGTTTTAATGCGCGAACGATGTTTATCAAGGACGCTAAGGATTTGCGCTAAATTAACAGCGAAATATGTTGACGAGATAGCTGAAGTTCTGCGATCTGGTTGATAGAGGGAATAAGGAACCAATGATTAATGAACATGCACCGTATAAGTCGTAAGCCATTTTTCTGGAGACTTTTCATTCGATATTCCTTGAAATATGTGCCGACAGTCGATAAGTTTGGACCATTATGATCATCCTCACGTGCGATGGGAAACCACTGAAATTTTGAGGCATCGTTGGTAAGTAGATAAGGCCGCAGCTGATGACTTCTAAATATAATGCGGGCGGATCCCGGCGTGATCTGCTTACAGTAGATATTGCTCACCGTAATTGGCGTAAGCTGCTTTGGCCTTAAGGTAACCGGAAACTGTGTAAAATACTTAAGTTACCTCATCACCAAGAAGACGTAATATCACGTGTCTTCCGGAAAGCAAAGCAATTCAACGAGAAGTGAGGAACTGTAATGCATGAAGTCATTCGGGGTTAAAAGTTCGACGGTCAGCCTGCGTGCACCCTAGTCACAACTCCACGACCTACATGCACCCGCAGAGAGAACACGATATTGAAATATCGAAATACGTTTATTATATTAACAGGTTATCATTATCTAGGTTATTCCGTCAAAAATCAGGGAGGCTGCATGCTTTCTGTTCCGCTTCAGTAGATGTCCTCCGCTTGCTGTGCATGCTGGTCTACAGTTGAACCGTATGTAACATGTTAAGTGGGGTATCACTTACGTTTGCCGGTGACGTCTGTGTTGTCATTTGCGAACACTTTCATTTTGACCCGCTTGCGTGGGTAACAACGTGAAACTCATCTTCAGATGTATCATCAATGAATACTAGATTTGCACACGGCCTGTGTTTCCGTTTCAACGTCGGAGTTGGCACCGTGTTTGAGGTGGATGCAACTGAACATGCATAGTTAATGATATCATAACTTACCTGGCTGGGGAGGTTGTAACTGCCCTGTGCAGAAGGGGCAGTGCGATATGTCAGCATTATTCATGCACTCCACATGGAAAAATAACTGGTCCTTATAGCACCGATAACCATTCGTATTAACGGGGTTACCACAATATCCACAGGGCACCCCCATGTGAACATTCTTCTCTAAACTCAACGGCAATCACACTCACATGATCATACTTCAAGCGCCCACTGCCTGATTTCTTGCTTGAACCAAGCACATACAGAACATTGTAATCCTTCATGTACCGATCTAAGCAACTTTTGAACTCGCTGAAGTTAGCAAATTCGCGATCCTCAAAGACATCTTTGAAGCCCTGTAAATAATCCATAACCTAAAATGGAATATAAGATAACCTCGGTCAAATATTAATCACGCGTGAAAAAAATCTTCATAAGATACTACATTTATACCGTCACAACACCTACCATCGCTAATTTCGATCTCGGCGCCAAATGAAGGACAAACTGATTTACGGTCGACTAAAACAAATCTTCGCAACTTTCCTGATGCCGTCTGTCATGGAAATCGATGACTTTCACAGTCCTGGGCGATACCACGGAAATACCGTCCAGTGTTCAATGATTTCTCATTTTATCGCCGTCTAACGGTAGATTTCACTCCCTGTGAGTAATTTTCATCGTTTTGCAGGAGTGATTTTCCTTCGGTACACGGATTACCGGGAAACTCCAGTGAAGTGAATGCGATCTGACTTAAGATGATACAGATAATATTCTCAGATCATGTGAAGATAACATACTTCAGTAAACCTTAGGACCTTTGACATCACATAGTGTTTAATTGGTCCATTATCGCAAAGTCATTTCTGTATGTTGAATCAGCGAGGTGGTGGGAAATGAAAACACCTTCAGAATGATACTCAAGGCGAAGTACCCGACGTAAGTTTCTTGGTCCATGTAATGAAAAACTTCGTTCCTACCGTTAACATTCTTTATGCTAGCCTACCAATCGGGTCGAGTGTAGATAAGGTCGGCGACCTCGGCAGCGACCTGCTCGGGGAGGTTGGCAACTGTGAAATTATACACGGACTTCCGCGGGCCTATTCATCTAGAATCAGACATAGCCTCGACTTGAGCAACCCGAAGCCTAGGATCGCGACTACCGAACTCAGGATGTTCAACATAAACTGCATTCTCCGAGGCGGTGGGATCTGGTTTAGAGTCGGTCATGTTCCGGGAGAAAAAACACTTCATACGCCATCCACCCTGTACTTGGTTTACTGAACTAATTTGTCGTTAGCAGTCTGCGGCGCAAGTAGCTTTTGTTGACCTAGCTTCCTCGCGTGACGATTCACCTCTGCCCTTGCTGGTCTCGTTGGGAAACGCCTGACTTTGTTGGACCAGACTACCGAAGCAAACGACAGAGGTTTGCTCACTGCAATTATTTGTGCGTTTTCACTGATAGTGCCGTAGAAATATTTGAGTCTAATCCCGTTTTCAGTTTGGGGTCCGTTTTCGGTCTGGGCGTAACTCAGCGATTAGAACTGGATCGCTGTAGTGCCCAATCTGACAAAGTTTAAAAATTTTCGCTGATGCCAAGGCATTCCGAACTCTTGGAAACCAAAGATTTCAGATACAACCGTCAAGTCAACTGTTCGGTAGAAGATGCTTCAGATTCTGGCTCGCATGCTAATCGTGGATCCATGCGTGGCCTAAACACTATGTGAGCTGAGTCTGCGTTGTTGCTAGCTGAGTTCAAGGCACGTAATTTCACAGCGAAAGTCACTCTACAGGGCAAGCCAGCCCCGGATAGAATGGAAGCTGAGAAAGCTAGATTGTTGCTGGATCGAGCTGAAGATGAGGATGCACACGATGATGCTGACTTTCAGGAAAAGCATTCAGTTGACTGGGGTACTCAAATAATACAGCCTTTGAGAAGTCACAGCGTGAGGCTAGATCCAGGGGGGAGTGAATACGGCTGGATGAGAACACCACCCCATGTCAAACGTCGTATAATGTCATTTCAACGAGAGTAGTCTTGAACTTCAAAAGCTGAGTTGAACTTTTGTCAAGGTAACAAAAATAAACTGCCGGAAAAAGCTTTTTTTATACAATTTCGTCAAATGTACCAAGAAAAATGGATTTTTCTACACGAAAAATTTGAATGCCCGCCAATATCCTCGAAAATTCGGGTTTTGCGCCTGCTTCTGATTAGTCCGTCAAGTGGCCTAGGTCAAAGCCGTCGGAAACCTACAAATACAATCGCTGTGCACCATTTTTTTGACATCGTGCTGAGCAGCAAATATAGCTCGTCTGAAGGCCGTCTTTTTCTTTCATGTTTGGGGGTTCTAAGTTGCGAGAGTTGGGTCAGGATACTTCTGTACTGACTCTCGTGTCGCTTCGCGATATCGTTGCGTTTCGTTTGTGATCGGGGTACTGCTCGCGTGTTCGTTCTTGCCTTACTCTCGCAGGAGGTGATAACAGTTGGTGACGGGTATCATGTTTGATCAAGGGCGTTGGGTGCTGCTGCCTTTAAGCTGCTGTTGCAGCAAAGAGGCTTGTAGAGATACCTACCCAACGATTGTCCAGTACGGGCCAACCCGCACAAACGGGAGGTGTGCAACATGTGGACAGTTTGGCAACGGGTATCTCCTGGTTATTCTAAGAACTGCACGCGGACGTGACATTCTATTCCTGGCTCCGTCCGTACGATGACCTATTTCCTATCCAATCTTCCGATCAGAATGATTCATGGAAGGTCACGCTTCTCCTCTACAAACGTGGCCCTGCAGAGCACGAGCGGTACGCCAACTTCATCTCGCTCGAGAGCACACGCGTCATCAGCTTAAACTAAGTGATACATATTGTCACAGATATTCAGTGACCTATCATCCCCATTCAACTTGTGGTACTACTGCCTCCAGCTAACCAAGCGGGGCTCTTATGACTTTGTTACCTATGCTGGCATCATGAATCGAACATGGAGAGGTTCAGAATGTCCTACCATACGTAGGATCAGTTCAGTTGCCTCATCTTTGACTGCAGCCTCCAGTTCCACTATAGCGCTGACCTTCGTACACGCCTGCTCAGTCGGACTCAAAAAGACGAGTCAGTTACCCCTCAGGACGTCATCGTTGAAGGACACCGACTGCTCAACCTGAGACAAGACTCTGCCTTGGTCCTCAGTCCTCCTCAGTCCCCAACTTCTGTCGACATGGTCGCACATCCAAGGCAAAACAACACTCCTCCCCCACGAATTGCCCGGTGAACTCCACCTCTAGGAGATCTCCGCTGTTTTTATGCCAGCATTGTGGTGCATGGCATCACATGCGCTAATGTCCTTTGCAGCAACACCGCTGTGGGTGTAGCAGGAAGGCGGGTCACAAGGACGGCTATTGCCAATCACGTACGCCGGGCGAGCAACGCACAACTAACAAGAGGCCAAGCGCACCTCAGTTCAAACCAACTGCCAGGCCAAATAGCCTTCTTATCTCTTTCAAAGTCGACGTCGCCTCGCGCAGGAAGTTTGTGTCTGTACTGTTTAACGGTCACCAGGCTCGCCCCCAGTTTGACTTCGCGCCCGATATCACACTTACCTCTAATCGCCTGTGGAAAGCAATCGGACACACGCCAGTCCAGTTGACATCCCATTCCATCGCCAACGCCCGTGATGGCACAGTGCAATTAATTGGGCAACTGCACTATTGTGTCAGGTTCAAGAACAAGATCATTGATGGAGTCCGCTACCTCTCCGACGCAAACCTTGATCGACTTGGTCTCGACTGGTTTGAACAACACGGCCTGACAGGACAACCAATCACGCACGTTACACATCAGCGCAGTCCTCCACAGCGAAACCATCATGCATGGTGAACGAACTCGTTCTACGTCTGAGGTCAATGTTTGAAGAGAGAGACTTAGCTGCCGCACTCGCGCCCAAGCGGTTATGCTCATCGAACCCGCGGCTAGACCAACCTTCTACCCGAAACATCCAGTGCTCTGCGCTGTCTTACCTTTCGTCGACCGGTTTCTCAAACGCCTCGAAAATTTGGAAGTGCTGACGCCCGTCACCTACTCAACCCGGACAGCCCACATCTTTGTCGTGGAGAGGGCAAACGGATCGGTACACATATATGCTGATTCCTCTTCTGGGATCAACGCTATTCTGGGAGCTTACCGCCATCCACTGCCCGTTACTGAAGACCTGTTCGCGATCCTTGATGGTGGGACTGCATTGTCAGGTCCGATCTAGCCGACGCATACCTGCAGGTCGAAGTAGCCTGGGAGTCTCGTGGTCTGCAGACGAGCAACATATATCGCGGCCCATACCAGTACAACAGACTGCCATTCAGTGTCAATACCGCCCCAGCCGTTTTCCAGTAAATTATGGATGCCATGTATTCCAGCCTGACTGGTGTGGTGGCCTATCTGGACGCGTATTTCGAAAATGGCAAGTGATTACTGCGTGAATATTTTATTTAAAGTTTCCCTTATAATTGTTATTGGTGATACTATTGTTATAATGATAATAATAATGTTATATTTCTCGACGCATTTGTGAGAAACATACTCAGGACAGCGTGATCAACGTAATATTTTTAAAGCACAAACATATTTCAACACCAAATTTGAAAATACTACGCCGAGTCAGCTATGTGAGTAGAGCAACAAAAAAAACAGACATTACAATGAATGGAAATTCGAGTTTAGGCATTAAACTTCGAGCTTCATAGTTCTGAGAAGATAGTACTTGTGGTCTGCACAATTCGTTAAAATAACTGGTTTGTTACATCAATTGGGACTCCACAAGGTGATTCCTCAAGGATCGGTACTTGGTTCATTGTTGTTTCTTATTTA
>QNGE01009258.1:0-13432 GCA_008508345.1 Paragonimus westermani | reverse complement strand
AGGCTAATCCGAATCGTATTACTCCAACTGTGACTGCCTTTCGGGTGTTGAAACGGTTATGCAACCAGGTGTTGTTGATTTTCGACCGTGGTAGCCAAAACACTGGCTCGATGGGGTCCAGCGCCTTCCCTGGAAATGCGTGTACACCCCCACACTACCAACAGGCAGCTAATCTGACCGTGGTGCCAGCGCTATTTTTCGCTCGTTTGCTCATCCGACTTGGTCAGGCGCCGTGTCCGTTTGGTAATCCCCGTGGTCGGGCCTACGGACTTTGGCCCCGAGACAGCTTCGGGCACAAACGGCATACCAGTTGTTGCAACAGTGAAAGGTGCCTGTCAGGCCTCATCAGTGAACTGCCAGTTTCAGTGTGTGGTTCTACTGATGTCCAAAATCGGTAATTTCGCAAGCGTGACAGTTGTTGAAAGCGGATGACCTCATTCTTTGTATCCCTTTGAAAGACGATTGTGAGACCATAGCTCTGACCCTGGATGATTGTGTTGTGAACCGAGAACTCGAATGGCGCGAAGCTTATTTACTCGGAAAACCAGTACACGGCTACTGTGTCTCAACCGGACCACGCACGAAAACACTCATTTGCACAGAATACTGGTCTCAGGACGTCCCGGTTGCTTTGGTCACCAATGCTACACTTTCCGACCACCACAGCGTTCGTTTTGACTATTACAGATATGCTTTAATCGGACAATTCCGTAAGCTACTGTCAGGATATCTCCCACAGACTACTTACTATACAGCATTCATCATTCACTAATAACGCTTAACATCTAACCTAGTTGAGGAAATGCCGAAGTTACCAAAATTAAAAGGATGTTATTTATATCGTAGTTACAACGTGAAGAGCTTCCAATTCCACTAGTGTGGTGAGGATAAACAATCACACCGTGCTATTCTTGATGAATCATTGAGGAGGCACGACCTGAAGTAATGAAGTAACTGGAGGGGGGATGCCGGAAGGAACACCGGCGTGCACTCCAGCAAGGAATGATTTCCTCTGTACACAAACTTGGCAATGACTACTGTGACGTCCAGGGATTGTTGCGATGTCCAAATGAGTGTTACTGTCTGACATGGTGTTAAAGTGTGTCTGTTCTCGAAACAAGCAATGCTTGTACCATCCGCGTTCTTGGCTTACACCACTCGTTCAATTAAATGGAGCAAATCACAATATCTGGTACTTCTGAAGGCGAAGAATCTCATTAATCTACGCATAATCTTTCCCGTTGAGTAGATGAGTGACGATATGGTTTTTGGTCCGTATGCTAGTCACTAATGTGTGAGTTGGTAGCAAGAGGGCCTACGACATTCACAACCGTTTTCTTGAATTTTGATTATGCTACCTGACTGTCACGAATTGATTCGTACTGTCAACAACTGTATGTAAGACAGATTTGGGGGGATTAGGCAGATTATCAGAAAAATTGATCAGTGATAACTCTATTCCTGAGGGTTGTACAGCAACGAGTGATCGTTTCTGTGTTGTAGTGTTTAGGTGATATGGTTCTCATTACCTCAACGATGAGAAACTGTCCTGGCTATGATCAGTATGCATTTGTGCGTGATTCTTGAGCATTACAAAATGGCGGTCCGTCCTTCGTTTAATGAAGTTTTTGACAAACGACTGTTTTTGTTCTGTCAGGTGGAGTGAATGGCACAGTAATGTTTATTTGTCATCAATCGTCTAATGGACTGACTGTCAAAAGGTGTATGACTAACTGATGGCAGGAGTCACACTGTATCACATAATGTATGGTTTTGGAAGGAGAGGGAAATGAAAGCACTCGAACAGTAAAGTAGTGCGGCAAGACATCTATCCTGGCAACACAACTTTAAATTATACGTGGTCCATAATTCAGTGCTCGTGACATAACCACATCTGAACCAGTACGTTAACTCCTGTTCGTTTCATGTATGACATCACAGTTGACATAACGGAACTATGATACCTAGACTGAGGGAGGTAAGCTCTTACGTCAGTATGACTGAATGTTTCACGTAATCTGGGGGAGCTTTGGTTAGCCCAGACCGACCTCCTATCCAGATACCTTGCATTAGGTTGATAACAATTCTAGGCACTTGGTCGCTCGTACATGTCAGTGAACCAATAATATTTGGTATATCAAACAAATGTTCTGCAGTTATGCTTGAGCTGAAAACCCTCACGTATACCTAAACATCATATGTCAGGTTTCGAGTTCTACGTCTTACTATGAGACCTCTGAACATATGAAAAAGGCTTGACTGGAATTAACAAGATTGTTAGCTATTCCTCAGAGAAAAAACGCTCTATCGACAAACCATCCTGTTTAAGTGAAATGATACAACTTGTAGACAGTGATCAAGGAACATTCTGCTTTTCAAAGTTGATCAGAATGACGTATTGTACCATGCGTTTGAGAAGCTTAGCGACTGAAAAGATCACACAAGCAAGTAATCGTTTCAAGAAACTCTGGAAAACAGACAACCGAAACTCTAAACGAAGTTGAGATAAGATTTCATTCGATTGTTTCGATGACAATTCCTTGAACGATGACACTAGGTACGTCAGATAGAGGAAAATTTCCTCGTATAACTCAGTGGGTCTACTTAATCTCCTTGGTCCAAATAGCATTGACCGATTAAGCAATTAGTGAACAGCATTTCCACTTGTCTAAACAACTGACTTCTTATTTATTCGGTGTTCTTGGTCGGATGAATGGAAATAGAACTACGGATAGCTGATGAACACATTAACCGAGATTGAAACGTTTTTATAGTTGGCGCATTCAAATACAATTGACAGTACACACGTCGCTCGTAACCAATTGTCTTCTTGTTCAGACTCCTATGGGACAACTAACAGAATTGTGATTCGACTGTCTACTTGGGGTGTGTAGTGAGAAATAAGAACAGTGACAACAACACAACAGGATGATAACCTTGACTGACGTAAATGATATTTGCCATCTGCATATAAATAAATAATGAGGCAAAACTACAGACTGTTTACGGCGTTCGGGGATTTTCCTATGATGTCTCATAGGACATGTAAACGGGGGAAGAAGACCAAACTAATTTAGGGTTGTGCTGGATAAAACAAAACGAGCTTGGTACAGTCATTTGGTAAGGTGAGGTTGGTAATCATACACTGTCTGGGTCAAGTCCGGTCTGAAGAACTTAAGAGACAGATGGTCGGAGTATAAAATAAGCTAGTCGGTGTCTGATAACAAAAACGTTTGGCCATAAAAGTGAATTGCTGTTTTCAAACTGTATTTAAGGCATTTTGAACTAACGGTGTTCAAGTCTGATTACTGCTCATTGTGACTGCGGATTTCGCATTCAGACAATCCGCTTAATTCTTTTTTAAAGGATCAATTATATGCTGACCACGGGGTAACCTTCAGCTACTGTCCCACTTACAAGTAATTCGTTGAGCTCAAGCGGAATGTCATCAGTATTGAGAAGAAATTTTCATCTCTATACAAGCATGTAACGTATGCGTATAAAATACATTAAATACAAATCCGTTACGATATGAAACTGTCAAAGTGGCGGGGATCTAAACAAGAAATCCTTAAAACCTTGAATTCAAACACAAAAGATCAGGCTGTCTGCCCTAAGTGAAGTCAGAACCATGTGAGTTTTAGACGATAACGTTGAGAAAGGTTGCCTTTAATTTTTATTATAGAGACACGGTAAACACGATTCGCAACTGCAGCAATAACAGCAAACATGTATTAATGATTAAAACGTTCAAACCATTGCTTTCTATGCAATATAAAGGGAATCAATACAACCAGGCAGAGTTTTGCTCTAGAAATCAAAAGAATTTTAAATGTTGGTACTGAGAGGAAACAGAGTTTTTCGTACGTTTCTGTAAAAGTCTAATTGAATGAAGTACACATGTTTCTGTTGGGCCTTGAAGTCTACATTTTCGGGAAATTTGGTAAAATAAATGTATAACTCAATGACTCTGTGCAATTTTGACTCTCTGACAAATTAGGCTGGTGACCAGAATTCCCGGTTAAACAGTTTCCGAACGATTTCTAGCCGTCGGTAACCTTAGTTCGTTCTCACCCCTGTGAAATCATGAATGGCTCTAGCAGTTAACAATTTTCCGTGGGAAAAACCTAATCCCAAAACTTCCGCAATCAGGGTTTTTGATGTTTTAGTGACAGTTACTTGACACGGATGAATCCAGTTGGATTCATTTGTCCAGTCGCTAATGCATTTTAATTTCAAGTTCCTCATGAATTTTCAAAATTCACATTACCTGTAGACTACCGATGCTTGACGAATCACTGGAAAATCAAAGATATTAAAGTTATGTCTTCTGTCCCCTGTTTTTGCCAGCTTGCACTGTTTGTGAACACCAAAACAGAACAATGGAACCGGAAAACAAATTTATTCCAAACAACAATTAGATGGCAATTTAACCCTTATTAATCTGTTGCGAACATATCTGTCAAATACATTTCTCCAAAAGATGCGACTATGAAGTTGGCTGTTCAGGTGAATCAGGCAATGAACTGTGAAACATACCATTTGTTTTAAACTGATCTATCGAACTCCAATCAATCAAATCAATTGGGACAACCTTGAAATAGAATATAAGTTTCCATATGTATATAAATTCCGAGGAAAACACGTTTTTTATATTAACTGTTTATTCACACATCCGTAAAGTGGGACTGAAAAGCATTTCGTTCTATACACTGGTTTGATTCATTCTTCCTAAATCAAGCTCTTGACATTTCCCGCTATTCTATCAGCTACAAGTCAGTTCATGAACTCATAGTTTTCTATTGTGTTGGTCAGCGTTTAATCGAGACAGTCCTGCCCATCGATTTTGGTCGTGTAATTCAATGTGAACAGATCCTAATTCCAAGGAATTTCTGAGAACAAGGTTCACCATTTCGTATTTTAGTTTTGAAGAATGACCACTAGGCATATAACTCGGGAATTAGCCAAACCTACGGGTGATGACCACCCCTTCTCTACGGTGTTAGGGGTACGCTTGAATGTGACTTTCTGTGATTGGTATCGTTGAGTGTAACATATCCCTAGGTTCTTGTCTTTTTCAGTGGTTATCATTGGCAACTTTCAGCAAACACATCATTCTCCTGGTATGTATTACAAACCGGTATTTTCACTTCCTGGGCAAATTTTTTTATCACTACAGAGCTGAAAATATTACAGATATTTTTATAGAACGGGTAGATTGATTCTGCGTCAGGGAATCGAATCACCAATCACCAGACTAGCAGCCAGCTTACAATCCAATACTCCACCCTCACACTTATAGGGTCTGAGCGTGTACAGTGTTAACCTAATCCCTCACAATGTCTCTCTTACTGAGGTGATAAAATCTGACTTGCTTGTGTCTATACCGCTCTGTTTAATCTTTTACACTATTGATTTTTACGGTCCACGTTGCTAACGTTTGATTTACCCGCACAGACTCCACTTGGTCGCGGGCTGTGTATGTTTGTCGATTGTTAATTTTTTCAAGTTTTATTTAATTTATTATGTTTAGAACCAATCTGATCTGCGTGAACCATCAAGATTCCGTCTTTCTCTTTCAGAATCAAGAGATTCACTGCTGCCTTGACAGACTGTGCATAACAGATACCATAGAGTGCTTCACAAACGCATGAAGAGTAATTAGTGATGTTCATCCCGTTTAAAAATCCTCGCACTCAAATATCATTACGCTTTTTCGCTAACGGTGGTGATTAGTTCGACATCGACAACATCAACCAATGGCGTATACAGTGCTGCGCATCTGTACCTGCCACATATTGGTTGAAACGTTTACAGCAAACTTTATGCACATCATAAGGAGGAAAAGTGATCACAAAGTAAGCTTGTCACTTGTGATATGAATGTAAATGTTGACAGCTCACGGCAGTGTGTTCCTTGTCAAGTTTGTTGGTGACACTAGACGTTGAGGGTGTCTCAGTTTTTGCACAGGAATGATAATGTATACATTTGCACAATTTTCCCCCTATCTTTTCATCCATCAGCTTGCCATCCTGAAGCCTATTCTATTAATTAGATGTGCGCATACAAGCATGCCCATATACAATGTAACTATGTCGATAACGTCTTTGTGTCGATGGTTTCTCAGTCATTTGTATTTTGTATTTTTGTTATGAGTGTATTTTGAAGGACAAGAACATAGCATTGAAGACTTTTAAGTGTTATTGATCTGTTAGTGGTTAAAATACGTTTTCACATCACTACTACCACCAACACCATAGAGCACGATATTCTCCTTAAAAGTCTAATTTGTTTCAGTTAATAAATGTGTGTAACGCGTTGGTCATAGTGAGAACGAAGTTCTATATTTCGGTAGCATGTTACTGGTTAACAAAATGTTATCTCACATTAAAAGTGTGATCAGAAGTTGGCGGGCTGAATATCGTTCAAACAGCTTCCGAAAATGAAAACAGTTACGGCTGAATTCTACGATTAATCCCACCGTCAATGTGGATTAAATTAAACACCTAAGTCAGTTTGGTATAGTTAATTTGAGAGAATTTGGCGTGTTCGAACTCAAACTTCTTCATGTTCATTTTAAAACAAGAGACAATCAGGCCGCTGAGCTACACAGCATGGTAGTTTTGTACGCTTAGCGTGCCAGCAGAGCGTACAGATTTCGTAGGTTCTCCAAATTAACACAGAGCTTAATAGATAGCCTTGTTAGAGGCGGGGTAGCAGATCTGGAACTCAACACCAAGCAATAACTGAGTTTCCTTAAAGCATACCCATATAATGAAGACAAGCGATCGTACTATAGCATCCACACTACTACTCGATAGTGGGGAATGAGCAAGTATTTGAATATTGAAATAGCCGTGAGAAAAGTGCGTGAAGAAACGTTAGATTGCAGATTGTCTTGAAGTAATTCTCACCACACAGAGGAACTGGGCATTAGTGACCGTTACAACCGTGACGTTCTGGGATCAATGTTGTATGCAAACGAGTGTTTGTTTGCCGTTGTGTTAAAGTGCATAACTCATGTATTAAATTTCTTGATAAATAACCCTTGCGCCATCCGTGTTCTTGGTACAGAACACCCATACGTGAAAATCTGTTCATCGTTCGTGATTTTTGGTAGAAGGTTGTAGACGCAGGACTGGGCGTTGATTTAAAGCGTCTTGATTTTTTCCAAAGTTTCTGAAGGAATTGTTCACCTTATCGTTCCGTAGAAATTCCACACCTGACGCTTCAGGTAGACCACGTACAGATGGACATGGGGGCATTTAATTAAATGTCGATTCGACATCGAGGCGAATGGACAGCTACCAGACGGTAGCCTGCCTATAGCGACATTCCGCACGGATTCATGTTAGGTCCACTGTTGTCCATTCTTTCAGTTACTGAACTATCCAGTAAGGGCAATCGTCGGTGCAGTTTTGTAGAGAAGACGCAAACCAAAAGATACAGAAATTTTATGGAAAGATTTGAACTGTCTAAACAAGTTGCCAACAGAAACAGATTGTAATTCAACATCAACAACTACGCATCCACCACCAAAACTGTGGTGTCTGCTACTTTGGAGACACCAAACCACTCATATCAGTGTGTGAAAAAGCCCTAGATACATTAGTGGTAGACAACTTAATTCTGTTTACAAACTGAGAAACCATGGCTTAAATAGTACAAATGTTCAAGTATCGCCTAGGAAGAATGTGCGGAACTTCCTAACAAGAAGTATTTCTCACTAAGTTCAGCTCTGTAAACTGTCCATATCTGGAACTGGATTAGCAGGCTTGTCACTCTTATCTTAAGCTCAATTAGCTGGAGATGTTCAAAGGCGATTCATTAGAAGAGTTATGGAATTAAGGAAAAACTCCCTTCCAGAGTCATTAGCGATGTAAGGTGAATTCTCAGTCCATTATAAGCAACTTAGAAGAGATACAGTTTTCACCTTCACAATACTACACTTACTCAGTGACAAATCTCTCACCAGACAAGGTTGAACACCCAGAAGTTCATTCAATGAAACTGGATTGTATAATGAACATGGTACTTCATGAGCAGAAACACTTTGTAATTAATTACGGTCACTGCTGAACTGGTTAAGTGTTCGAATTTCATTTGGCATACGTATACGCGGTAAATAGCAACTACAAGTTTCCTAACCACCATTCCAATCTCACTCTACAGGTCAGTAAGGGCGTACATCTGACGAACTGTTGTTTCAGTTTACGTTGCTTATATGATGAAAAGCCAATAACTTCATTGAGGCTTTCACTTATTCAATTCTAGTCATTTTTTCTCCCCATCTTCGATAAACAAAGAGACAGGAATACACAAATCTCTTCCCCTCCTGTAAGAACATCTTAACTTTTGAACCTATTAAGAGTAACAATGCCGACCGGTTGGTCGAATGCCGTAACCACCTGAATAATCAACCACAACAGCGACCTGATCTAGCGGATAAGTGTTTGGACTACAATCCGTCGCTTATTCCGGGATCGTGGTTTCGACCCCCTGGCGTGTGGGGTGCTGCTGGGACTCAACGAGGTCGAAACAGCTGTTGGGCACTCCGATGATGGTCACTAGGATCAACTGTTTGCAAAACCCCTTCTCAACCCTTCTTGGGGCCATGGTCGATGTTTGCTCGTTTGCAGGCCAACCACAACACGATCGATTTAAATCTAGGGGCGAACGGTAGCTCAACAACTAAGGAAAAGAATCACCCACTACCTCGTGATATATCACTTGTAAACGTGGGTTCCTGTCTTGTTTGAGAAATAGTGTTGTCAACTGAGGAGGTGGATGGCACAGAGGTTATTTACTCAGGAAAACCAATACATGAATTATGCGTCCCAACCTGGCAACGAATAAAAACACTAATTTGCACGCAACACTGGTATGAGGATGTTCCGGTCGCTTTGGACACCAAATCTCAGTTACTTCAAGTAGAAATATCTATTCCATATGATCCTGCCCTCCATTGATCCTTCCGTATTTCTCCCGTATTTCTCCCGCGGTCATTCCGATCCATGCTGTCGCCTCGCTACTGAATAGTGGTGTTGTAAGTAGTATAGTGAGACCGTCCGTCCTCACTGCAATAGTAAGACAGTAGCAAGTGGTCTATCCGTTGAACTTGAATCCATGACCCGAGTACAATCTAATATGCTCAAGTTTCAAGCAAACTATCTTACAATAATTAGAAAATGACGATTGGTGGTATATCATCTGGAACACAATTCCACCCTCCGCAGAACATGCCGATAGTGTTCATTCGCAGTAAGTTTCTCCGCATCACCGGTGCAAACGAAACATGAATGAAAGGTATGAGAAACGTGGATTTCAGCCTGCAATGGAGGAACAGAATATTTCCATTGACTTCCTTGTAATTCAAAATTAAAGTCCAAGGTACACGGTTTAGACAATTACCTCAGTTTCTCAAAATGACTGTCGTTGAGTTCGTTCGCAGGAAGATCTTTTTAAAACATAAGGTAACAGCACTGCATTACTGCAGGGTTTAGTTTACGATAAAAAAGACCTTCGCCCGGATTACAGTTTGCTTCCACAAAAATGTGTCGTAGTATGATCTCTCTTTGTCCACAACAAAAGTCCTCCGTTGTTATCCAGTTACACTCAGTTTGTAAAAACATTTTACGACTTATCTCAATCTATACAACAAAGCATGTAATTACGATCAGCTTGCTTGAAACCGAAGTTCTGTGCATGTGTCTGTGTGCTTTTTAAAACAAAGACCGAATAGTGAAAAACCCATCCTTGTGTCGTGTATTTTTCAGTCCATCTAGCGCGGGAAAATCACAAGTGCTCTGTCGAATCATGCCAGTTTATGTTCATTTTATGCTTCAATGCGTCAAAGTTAGCCGACCACCCCCACCGGTCAAACTACATGGCTTTCATAGCCGAGAGCGCTTGTGAAGTCGTGTAATTTGTGTGCTCCCACACTCTAGATACACAGTGTGCACACTGTCCGGAATTGTTCCGCGTATCACGCTAGTGGTGGCGTAGAGCTACCGAGCGGGGCGTTGTTCGTTAATCGATCAGTTAATGGAAACCAATCGATAACTGACGAAACGCGGACTTTAGGTAGCTCAAGCTTCCAGCTATTAATCAAGTATTAACAATCCAATCATGAACTAATTGGGCCAGATGTTCAGTAATGCGAGGTCGTTTATCTCATCTAGGTAAGACAATTTTTAGGGGCAAGCGGACAAATCAATGCAACCGACTTCGCGTGGTGTGGTGGCTAAAACTTTGCCATGACGGTTAAATCGACCGTACAACCTTGGTTTGAGCACGTTGTGAGTCACACGATACACTACAAGCCGAGTCATCACGGCTTATTTTTAGACAGGATAGACAACCATGGCACGTTCAACTTGAGTGTAAAAAGGCATCGTTTGAAGGCACAACCGTAAGGTGCTGCCAAACCAGTTAAATCTACACAAACTGACTAGTCCGCTAGCGGATATCTAACTGTTCTCGCAGAATGCCAATAAATGTCATAGGTGTCGATCATTAAGTCATTTCGATAGACGTCATTTTCAGTTTAAAAATACGGGGAAATTGCGGAGTTTACTGATTATGACTTATTATGGTTCAAACAGAATGTTGAGGGAAATATGTGGGATTAAAACATCTGACTTGGATTTAATAACGGTCTGTATTGTAGAGGGTTTGCCTGATGAACCTTGGTTAGTAAAATCTCTGAGGACTGCGTTTTTTGTGACCGTTTCGTTAACAACATTAACTGTGTAATATTGACTGGTTTCAACCAGGATGACGTTACGTTTACTTGACTCAAGAAACTGGATCACAAGAGGGCCTTGTTATCCTTGCGACCCATATTCGTCGTCGCCTAGTGGTTTCGATACAATGCAGGATGCGCTGGAAGAGAACAGGAGCTGACCGATATAAGGATCGCCACAGTTTTATGTCAAGCCGGAAAAAAGAGCAGTCTCACTCTTTTTCTAACTAGAAGAGCCCAGCAAAGAGACTCTGGATACATCATCATTCAGAAACAAAAACATAAACATTGCATTAGTCGAAAATGCCTGCCTTGTGCAATCTGTCAGTGTAAACGATGTTTCACGAAGTTGCCACAGAGTTACGACACCAAAGAAACCTGATTATCTCTCGCACACACTCACTGGTGAGCATACTAACTAAACAACTCAGTGCGGTCATGGGGCTAATTCAGGCATCAATTCATTTCGAACGTACTCATGTCAGTCTCAGTGAAACTTGAAAGTCCTGTTGGTACGCATTTGTCGTGTGCGTAGGAAGATCGTCATTCGTAAGAAGCATGACATTCCGGTCACTTAACATGCCGCCCGTCAGAGCAAGTGATGGAGGGCCCCCCCTTAGTGGCAAAGCCTCGGAGTGATGGGAACGTTCGCACTTGCAGTTGTTTTGTCCTTGGCTGAGATAGACTATTTTAGCAAGTTTGCCGATCCTTCTCACATGATCTAGCATTTCTTTGGGTTTATCGCTAACCCGTTGATGGTCATATCTTCCTCTCTATTACTGAGCTGAACGTTATCGCCTCCGCACTGTTCTGCTGTGTGTGTTTGTGTGCGTGAGCACAACAGCATGTAGATTCCTATGGCCAACCGCTAATAACCCGGTCATGTCAGCATTCAACTGTCTCAAAAATCAATGGGTTTTCACAACTTCCCGTTCATAAATATGCGCACCTGTGTTAATTTTGTTCATGCTAAACCTGAACCACACCGGGTTCTTCAAGCCTCGCGCTCATGTTGTTCTTATCCTAGTGACATAGGTCTGCGTAATCGTGTTGTGAACAGCCTGATTATGAAATGCCAAAAACGAACATGTCTGCCACTCGACCATGCTGTGAACTATTGATGTGTTCGCACACGTTGTCACAAGTAATCATATAGTGGGTATATTAGTTACGTTAAATAGTGGTAACAAACTTGCAGTCTTGTTTGCAATTTTATCAAAGAAAACATATCACAATTATCCCTAGGATACCATATACAATTCGTAAGCAACACAAGTGTTTCACTGACTGTAAAGCCATTCATTTACTATCCTTCACTATCAGTCTATTTATCTTTCTTATACTATCAATATTCGTCTATTTAACTTCCGGCATACTAAATTTTTAGTCATGCTTGGTTTTTGTGTGATTAGAGGTAGCCAATGTTGCGACGTCGAAATTCAGATGATAGACCAACAGACTGGTCTGACCACGAACATTCACGAGCCAGGCAGTCATCCACCATGAATATTTCGGTGAACCGTTGAAACCACTAGGTGAAAACGTAGCGATCAACTATTGTGGTTCTTCTTCAAGGCTTCTGATTATGAACATGTATTTACCGATTACCTGTTCAACGCGTAGGTTTCCTACAGAATATCGATTTGAACAAGCACGCAGCATATAGTTGCACCTTATCACCGGTTTTCATTTCAATCCAGAAGGTCGTTGCGTTTAGACATTTTTGCTGGTTATTTTTAATGGTTCAGATACTCGACAAACTTTGAAAGATAAGACCTCAAGCATCATCAAGTGTTCATCTGTCCATCTATTTTCACCCTCACCTCCAACATTAGTTCAAACTAGGCTAGAACTAATCGTGTTTAATGTTCTCAAGCAAGGTTATCAAGGCCTAACTTGTTTCCACAACCTGTCTCGTTTTATTGTTATCATGCAGAACTGAATCACAGTCAAGGGAAGGCGGTAGAGGTACACCTAACCCATTAACAAAAAAGAAATTTAATTCGAACAGACAACTGCTGAGAAACAATCATTATGTAAGGTTCACATCTATTGTGAAAGGGTTACCAACTTCTGGGCTTCGATACTTTTTCCAAGATTCTAGGACACGTCTCAACCGGACATTTCATCTAATTAAGTCCTGCCATATGTGTATTGATTTACTTGAAATCTCCATATAACATTAATGAAAATATTTGTATAAGCTTCAGCTGAACACGTTCCGTTAGACTCTGATAAGCTGTGGCACGTATGAGTCTCTAGATCACGCGATGACCTGATAACAATGAATCGTTTATCAGCTTCTTTCGGGTACTCAGATTCTTCATAGTTCTATTACTCCGTTCCACTAAGCATTACAATATAAAAAATTGCCAGATGAACACGATCCATTTGTTTGGGAAACCGTTTGTTTGTATTGCTGATGGTGTGCTATACAAGTATGAAAACAAGGCAAGGTATCAAGTCAGATGTGAAAAAGTAGGGAACTGTTGTCGTCAGTTTTTCTACCACCAGGAAGAAGGATGAACTTATTGCAAAATAACGGAACACTAATTCTCTACACAATATGCGAGATCGAGTCAGCAACTGATGTTTTGTTTGGGTTGTGTCAACAGTGCAAACGGATTAGACAAGATAATGGAAAAATGCCCTCTTGTGGTAATTTACATGGCTTACAAAGTAGACTTG
>QNGE01009257.1:299-13436 GCA_008508345.1 Paragonimus westermani | reverse complement strand
AAAATTAAGGGTGTACGTCTAATGTTTTCATTCGTCTAAAAAGCTCTCAGAAGCATGTGGTTTTAGTGAAATATCTTAGCATAGCACAACGATAGCAAGAGAATTACAAAACCCAAACAAAAATACTCTACTGTGTTTACCTGGGAATTTTAAGAAATCAATTTTAACTGGAAATCACAACGCACCTTTGCCTTTTTTAACCGGTCATAATTTCAGGGGTTTTATCCACATTATGTAGTTGGACTTATATTTTTGAGGTATGCCGTCGTTTCCACAACCACTGAGACTAGTTATTTATTTCAGTTAAAAATGTTGTTTTCCTTGTGTTGACAAGGCAAGACTGAAGCTTCGATTTTCCGGACGGAATAGCCAGCTCGAAAGCATTACGATCCACCATCCTAAACTTTTATCCGTTGCACTGTAGTCGACAAATTAAGATTCACCTAGTCAGGAGTTATGTGAACGCATTTAATGATAATGATTAACGTACACGATTACAAATAACAACCGATTTTCACTGTGCTAAAAAGAGACTAAACAACCACAGTGCAACCCAAAAGACCATGAGGAGTCTGCAAGTATATCTTTGTGAAAACCACGGAACGGTTACCAGCTGGATAACACCAGCTATAAAGTTAAACAGATGGAAATACCAACGAATAACGTCTGCAAATAATGAAGCTGTACGGTTTCTTCCGAACTAGCTCAACTTATGGGTGAGACATTTAGCAATAATAACCACGATTTTATACTCGGTTATTTTTTATCTGGTTAAATTGCGTTAACACAGGTAAATGTGCATCGGAAGCTTTGACTATATCATCCTCTTATTTCCATCCTACTTGGTATTTGACCATTAAACTTTGTGAAATAAGTTCATGAGGCCTTCCACTCTAAAATCTTTCGCACAAAACTTTTGATAACCATGTAGACTGGTTTCCCGATCTTTTGAAAATAGTTTGCGCTAACACCAAGGATTGAAAGATGAAGCCACTAGGAATGTCAAAAGACTCAGAAAAGTCTTTTATTCATAGAAGCCAATGACAATTAATCAAGTGTCGATAAATTATGTGTCTGGTGGTGACGTGGTCCTTATCCATTGGCCTACCTTAACATCTTATCATTTGCAAGCAAATTTCTTCCTAGTAAATAGGAATGGTTGTTAAGGAAGCATCTTCTAGAATCAGAGTTTTGAATGGAAATTCGACTCCAGAGACAAAACCTATTCTACGTGGAATTATGTCCATAGTGATAGGCTTTGGCTGCTACTTAGCTAACTGACACTTTTAAGGCTTTTCTGTGCTAAAACTCATGTGAAAACCAATCTTGTGGCCCTCAATATAGCCTACTGTAGCAGGTTACTAACCACACATACCACCCAGCATGTTTGTTTTATTGTTGGGTCTACACCACTATTCTCCTTCACATACCATCTTATTGGCCTGTGCCTAGTACAGTTTGTTTACAGACCAGAAGAAAATGCGAAAAACGTGAACAAATTCATTTATTCTACCCAAAAGAATTTAGAAATATTGGAATCTATGGTACATGTAGAATGCACGCAACAGTGACACTAGACCGAATTACTGGTTGTCACTAAAACACAGAGACTTTTACGTGGTCAGGTAAGCAATACTTGGTTACACATACCCCAAAGTTGCACAAAGTTTCACGTACTGCCGATACTAATGGACGAATTGCAGTTGGAAGGACCTACAGTTACGTGGTGGTAAGAACAAGTGTTGAAGATTTGACAGTTCAATATAATTATTCGGCTACCACTATTAACTTCCGCCCAGAAAATTGCTCACCAATAGATGAAGTCCAGTTAGTAAGAGGGAATTCTTTTAAAAACAATAAACTCATGCCATCGAAATAAGAAAATGTGCTGAGCGCTGACGATTATTCTCGGTTTTAGATGGCAATAATGTCAGGTTTTCTCATCCAACTAATAAATATTATGCGCCAGTCATTTACGAATGTGGTAGGGGACTAAATTTTTTCTGCTAGAGCTCACCAGTAGTGCCTTCCTTTTTCTCAAACACAAGGCGATTTACGAGCCACATGCATTGGACGGTATAGGCTAACTTGCACATTACTAGCAAGCCGTTATTGCTAAAAGTTTCGATGTGATCATTTGTTCATTCCTAAAGCAAGGTCCCTGTTGCAATTTTCAACAGACCCGACTTGGAACCATAAGGATTAGAGTAAGACTGTCGGCCAAGGAAGGAATATTCACGGTTGATGTGTTATACCAAAAGCGAAACGGCAGTTTGGCGCTACCTTCTGGAAATAGCCGACTGGAGAGTCTGCCCGAACGCAAAAACAGATACAAGGTAAGAATGCTGTTCAGGTTATAGGCCAGATAACTGGTAACATGTCATCTTGTTTCACTTCACGATTTTCTTCTCTGTGAACAGAGCATCCAATGCCATTTGTCCAAATCCTTATAGTGAACAATATGATTGACCGCGTAACACTTCAGGATTATGTTTTTCATCACGGGACGCGACATCGTTTCAATTGTCAAAACTTTTCGAATAATATTCAAATGCGTGCGCATTTCTCTTCCCACGTTTGTTCGCTACGGAATGAACACAGAACGTGCGGCATTTAAATAAGCTCATATACACTTCTATTTCATGATTTGCATACATGTGAAACATGGAAATCTTCAGACAGAGAGAAAGGTGTGACGAGTAGTGTTCAAACGGATATGTACTAAGAACACGAGCTACTGTACTTTATTATCATATTACACAGAGTTGGCGTCTCGGACTTCAAGGACACCCGTTTAACTTATTAATTTATAAGTTTTTGAACCCCCTGCGGTGGCAGTCACTCGACTCATTTAAATTGAAAATGAATAGATCGTGCTGAACGAGGGCAGTTTTTTCCGAGATTTTTTAAACGGACAATCAAAAGAAGTAGTATTGACCGCTTCAGAATATGTCGAAAGCTATTACCGAAGACTTTTTCAATAGGGCTACCCCTAAGATTACCTATTACCAGCTGTTTTCAAATTCCGTGCAACTTTTGAACACTTACCTGAGTAAAAGAATACCGTCTTCTACTAGGCAGTGTTAATATGAGCCTATGGGAAAGTCACTAAGTAACTACCAGAAATGTCACTCAACGTTTTATAAGATAGGCAGATGCGCCCGGTACTGGATAGGATTTTCACACACCATACTCAGTTAGATGTGTAATTTTGATTAATTCGATTCTTACAATTGTTCTGGATTACTTGTTGACGTATGACAGCACCTGTATAGATTACAGTCGATTCGGTGTTCGGTTGTTTGGTGAAGGCTGCTTTCCAGAATTAAAACGTAATACCACTACAGTAGCTGTGCAAATGTTTTAAGGTCGCAGTGATCCATCTTTACTCAGGAGAGACCCAGGCCACCAACATTAGTAATCTTAGACCCACCAATCACTTCACAGTTGGTCCGTGAACTAGAAAGAAGCCGACACGCCCTCGAGAGGAATTGAGAAATGATTTTGCAGGCAGTTCAACCACTGACAGCCAGTTAGACGTTGTACAGCTTTTTCTACCAACTTTGCTGTCAGTAGCACCAAGCATGCTGGGAAGTCCAAATCATACTTCTAAACGGAGGTCAGAGTGGTAGTTCCTGCTATCTTTCATAGGGCATGAGGTTACTCCTACTGGGGTTGAAGGACTACAGCTGAGCGACCTTATTATGCTGAAGCTCATTTTGTTTGCATAAACTGAGTTCTGACAGCGACTTGCGGATGATCCACAAACTGGCACATATCTACCACAACGTCAAGAGTGTTAAAGAGCTTCGAAAGTGATACGTCCCAGTAGCCACCTGATAAGTGATGAACGGATGTTTCGACCTATATAACATCACAAAAAAGCTTTTAAAATGAATTTGATCTTTGTGACTATCAATAATTCAGATAGGCTTATCGCCACATCTGAAACAGAAAGGAATGAAGAAGTTTCGTACCTTCGTATCTTACAGTAGCTAGCAGTGTTTGTTGAACCGGAACGATATTCATGCAGGTTCCATAATTGCAAATGACCACAACCGAGGTCTCTAATTTATCAACATCGGATTACGCCGATGTAATAACAAAAAATAAAGCAGAATGTCTATCAATAACAAGGAAACGCCGCTGGAACCAAAGAAATATATTTTACTCTGACAGAATATGTTAAACAAGCTATTGTGAGTACATACGACAAGGACTGATTAAAACTAGTTTTTCTGGGTAACTTTCTCGAGAACTCTATTTTCGGAAATTTTGCAACTAGTAATAGACGAACAGTTGACTTCAAGCGTTCATTCTTAATTTACTTAACATGAGCATTCTCATCGAGGTTTCATGCTTTGTATTTTCATGTCCTTCTTTGCGTTCTCACTTAACGTTTAAGAGGTGCGGTTATCAATGGTTTGAACATCAGTGGACGAGAACTTAGCCGATCAATCTCATACAGTCATCCAATGCTTTTTGCATGCTGTTTAGAGTATTGGTTAAAAATTGTTATCCTGATCACAAATCTCACATGCATTCCTTGGGGATAGATTCAGATTATTATTCTTCCTCTTTATTTCTATATAGTTAGGTTAGTGATGAGTTAGCTTCTTTCTGTATTATCATTTCCAAACCTTAAATGTAGTCAGGACCAAGTAAGCCAGCAAAATATTGTCTACTCGAATGGGACAAGTTTTGGAGTTTATCATGAAGCACTCGGTACATTCAAGCGCCTTGCTAAAGAAATACTATTACCAACAGATACATCTACGGGACATATATAACTGATACTATTTGGAGAAATTTGTGCAAGGGAGTCAACAGGGCATAGTGTCCCCAGAATCAACAACCAACCATCCATTTATGGCGCATCACGTTCTCAATTCACATTAATGAGCGAACCTACCACAACTACTAAGGTAGCTTGGGCAACAACAAGAAATACGTCGCGGAGTTGCGTTGTGGATAACTTTACACTGCGGATAGATAACCCCACTGTCTTTTTCACAAAAAAACACTAAGTTCAACGATTAGAATTTTTTACCATATTATAGTGAATGTTGCTTGCAAACCATCGTTTTATCTTATCTGTCTGCAAACATTCTAATTTTAATGTCACTAAATTATGCGCCTCACATTTGTAAGTCTTTGAAGATTGGTTTACTAACACCACATTTCTTTAGTTTCAGTCTCCCCTATATCATATTAGGACTGAACTTGTGGAAAAGCTTTTCGCTTCCCACTATCGAAGTTAAACAGTGGGAAAGTGTAACTGAAATATGCTCTTGCCCAGCTTCTCTCTTCTACATTGTAAATTCATTTCTTAAACGTACCAATATTAACACTAGTAATGCTCGTAGAACTCTGCCATGGTGCTTGACCGGATGGTCATCCGGCATGCCCAATTACTAGTCGTGAAACTTTCTTCAAACTGTCGACTGGAATCTGTATCCTAGCGTGTGTGTGCTAAAGAAAATCAACAATTCGCATCCCCCAAATTTCTTGTTTCAAGGTCAATGTTTCAATATGTGTGAGTAACTGAGTTTTCAGCCATATTCATTACCGCTCATTCAGTCCTCGAAATAAAGGCAAAACTTCGTAATAGACAGAACACTTATTCATGCATAAAACCAACGCTAGACTTGTTGTCTGATATGTGTAACGCCCCTTGACTTCTTAAATGTAACAGTCTCTCTTGGTCATTATTCGTTATCTCTTATCGCCTAATAACATGCAAGGGCAGCATGATATTCAATTAAGCACGAGAAATTTCTTGAAGAAAACTTTATTCTGAATTCACCTTTAAATGCACAGTAAACGTATTTTTACGGGTCAACTAGTGGAAGAAATGCACTTCAACTGTACATCTTATGGAAGTTTCACAGACAAGAACAAGTTCACGTTGCCTCGTTATATTTCTTAATAATGTTAAAAGAGTTCATGTACTTGCATCTCCACAACAATGTGTGCATCGTGTGGATGAGTAAAACTAAACGGTTGCTTGTTATACAGATCCAAGAAGAATAATCAACCCCATATTCTGAGGATTAAATATTTGATCTCTGTTAACCGGTATCTACAAAATTAAGCAATCAATACCAGCAGGTGTGAATATCTCAAAGTTGCTGACAGTGTGCTACGTACTTGCGGTTTCCATGCCTTAAAAATCCATAATTTAGACAACAGTTATTCTACATAGTGTCCAGTAAACTTGTCCATACAATCAACGATCTACAATCCGTCGTTTTTTGAGTAGGAGGCTTTAAGCGCATGATTTGATTAGGACCATCAGCAAACTGTTTGAAACAATTCTCCTTATTTACTTTTCTTCATTTGCTTAGAGCACGCTTAATATTATTGCATTACAGCAAAAATAGCTGTAGAATGAAAACTTCTGAATTGGTAACTGACTTTTCCATGTAAGCTAATCTTTCCAGCAATGAAATCATTCATGAACCCTTAGGCACCCTCCGACTGATTAATCGGTTCCCATAACCTCCAGTTACTTGGAAATCGTATGAATGTCTATCAGTCATTATCACTCTGAATGACATACAAAAAGTTAAGTTGATTGTTTTTGTCTTGCAAATACAACTGTTGTTTTTACGTTTACTCTGCCCTAATGATTTTTCAAGCAGTCAAATATTGAGTTGGTTCCGTCGAAAACGCTTTGTTGTGAAAATTTTTGAATGCCATAGTCGTGACAGAAATATTTTTCTCAGAAGTTCGAACTACTTTAACAACATCTGCCATCGACGCAACTGACTGGATCATTTTTATACGAGTCAGAATGATTGAAATTCGGTTCACTAAAAGATGAAAGCCGTATCATTGAGGCATTTTCAAGCTCTATCAATCAGTGCGTTTTGTGCGATGACTGTTCTAACTTCCTGTCGATCTTCAGGTGAAGTCGTAAACGACACAGACGTCTATTTTGTTCGTAGTCATTTTCAGTTGTACTGTTCACCGGCTCGGACCGCGTTCCCGCGGGGGTTTTGAAATGTATATAAGACCGTTTTTCTTCAGGGGTCGATAATTTTCTAAAATCTGCCTATTACAATTTGCACTTTGACAAATGACAAGAAATAATGATGAATTGTCGAACTTCCCTCCATATCAATAACGGAATTCTGCCAGAAATGTGTAATAACACACAATTTTCCAAGTAACATAATAATCAGCGGCTGATTGAGCTCAGGAAAGCTAGTTCGAGCAAGTTTACAAACAGTCGCAATGAGATCCTCTATATACTTCACTATTTATGCTAACTTTCTTCCGTGACAGGCTAGTATAAGGACAGTTACATTACTAGCAGAATTTTACGGCAGATGTTTTGTTCGGTGAGAAAAAGCTCTTTCAACCTAGTGAAACTGTATCGATAACTCATTCAGTAGAAAAGTTGATGCGCCGTCCATCGACAAGCAGCTGAACGATACAATAAACCATCAGAGCTATTCAAGTTACACCAAAAGCAATATAACTCTGGATCGTCTGCCCACTTTCCTCACTTTTGGACAATTTTACCACAAAAGTACCAGTAAAAAATTGGTCATAAAATGTCATCGTAGACTCTTTATATCAAGAAGATGGAGTAATCACGCTTGCTCAGGCAGTAAATTGCTTTCCTGTCATTTCATGCCGTTTGGATAGAAGTAACCCAACCCACATTGCCACATGTGTGGGCCTTGCATTTCAGTTTCAGGGTTCAAAGTTCTCCTGTAGGCCTTTTCCATTTATACAGGTCGCATTTTGGATAACAAGGTTCTCAAAAATACTAACCAGCCTACGCACCTCGGCCAAAGTAACAGAACTAGATACTAAGCCTCATTTTCCATTGTTATAGCTCTCCGATGCTTTGCTTTATCTGTGCCTTCAAGGTTACTCTTGGTAATATCCGATAGAACCACTTCGCGAAGGACTGTCAGAGAGGGTAACTTCCTTCATCGACAGTTCAGTCGTCTGTTGATACCATTGGTTAGGTAGCGCTGAAATCGGTCAGTTGTTATTTGGTTTCGGAGATAAAGCAAACCCATTTGATGAGTTTTCAATTATGCGCAGACTTGATGGAACTATCCAAGTTCACAAAACGCCACCATATAACAGAAAGTGCAAGTTTGAGGAATGACAAGTTCAACCGGTGTAAGCTGCAAAACTAAAGGTGAAAGACGAAGGGTAATTACATTTAAAGTAGCAATTTCAACTCGCTTCTGTCCTGACTGAATGAGTTGAAGCAGTTGGTGACGATCGCACACAGTTGGATGAGTGCTCACAGTGTATAACATTTACTTCCAGTGTGAGGCTGACTGTCGAAAATGTAGCGTAAATTCCATTGGTACCTTGGTTATTTTCCCACAAAGCTAATGTTTCGAGCCTCTCCTTTATCATTATACTGTCAATCTTACCTTCCTTCCTTTTTGTCAGTGAGTGTAGTTTTTCATACACTATGCATAGTTTTATGTAATTTAAACTTTGATGTGTATCAGAATTACAAATGTGAACTTTTATTGATGGTAAACGTGCCACAGTTGCGTGCAAATATTTAAGTTCTCTCTCTTCAATATCCATTGCCTTCGAAATACTCAGTAACTGGTGATACATCAATATTATCAAAGAATTATTGCATTTTCACCATTTAGATAACCAGCTACTTCCCATCAATCGTCTTTTTTGAATGTTCTGAAGATAAACGATATCAAGATCAAGATTCCCGTCAGATTAAATGACCCTGGAAAGTTTATAGCCCGAGTCTGCTTCTTGTAACTTCACTGTTTCGCATACACATACACACATTCATCATCAAGTCACTCATTCATTGCCTAATTTAACCACACCGTTTACCTCTACTCTAAGCAGAAGAGTGTCCTTTGAAAATGGTTGGTACTTTCGTTGCATCATCACATTCGTCAATGAAACTGCTCATTTCGAAAACCTTAGCAGTGACCATTCAAGTTGGCTACCAACGGTCACGTTGTATTAGGCCATTTAACTTTTACTTAAAACTCGTCAGCGATATAGATAATTTGAAGCAACTCAGGTCTTAACAGAAGCAGCCACGGTAACCCTAGTTCCGCTTCTTCACTTTGACTTCTTGCATTAAGTAGGATCAACGGCAATGGTTAACTGGCAGTTATGTAAATTGACAGCTTATGATCTTCCTAGAACATTAATTTGGCAGAATTATACCCCGTGGAGGTTTTCAAAATTAGACGTAACTAGCCTGTTCTTTATTTTCTTTATGAAACTGAGTATGAATAGCTCGCACCTTTTTGTTTCATTTGATAATATAATGAGCTTGTTACGCATGAATACTTTCCTACTCTCAACAATACGAAAAAAATATATAGAGGGTTTAAGTTTTGAGAATGATCATACTTTTGCTGTTTGTAGTAATAACTAAACACTTCAGCTTGCCCCACTGGTAATATTGCATCAGAATTGCGTTATCTTCTATTTGCAGACCAAAAGTCATGCACGTACTCATACAAAAGAAGAATGCAACTATCTCCCCGGTTATTCTAGAGTTGAAAGTAGTAGCAACCTTCTGTTAATTCGTCCTCCACACTAATGAGGTTGAGTCAGATCACACTAACACTTGTGAATAACGTCAGGCTCACATCAGCGTTTCAAGAAAATTCATCAGAATCATCACTAACATTGTGATATATAAACATATCGTAATGCCTTTTATTTTACACACAGCTGTCCATCTTCATAGAAGTTAGGGCTGAAAAGTCTTAAACACATCGTCCTGTTGCAGAGCTAATTGCTCCGTCACCTTATTTTGTAAACGGTTCGCGGAGTTCTCACATTGTTTGTTTCAAGGAGGTAGATAAGACACAGGCTGAAGTCAACTGGTCCACTCATTTCTTCCGCACTCGTAAGAATCACAGCGGATCTAACGTTCAAGGCAAAGGCACCGCGAATGAAGTAAATTAAAACCAGGGTGATTTTACAAAGCACGTCCAACCTACCAGTATTCTAAGTTTCTTCTCCTGCCAGGTCAAGTTATTCAGTGAAAGAAATTACCGTTTATTGAAATGACGAAAATCTTAAGCAGTTGACGACGGTTCATTGTCAACGGTTATGCTGTGAACAATTTGTTTTCATCTACAGGGTGTGCAATTAGCACACTTCTGGTCTTAGATTAATTAACACCGCAGCTAAACGAAAGACCAATACTGTTGTGTAGTAATGGATTAATATTTGTTGGAAGCTTTACTAGACTGTGTTCCCAACTTCAAACCACAGATGTTCAATAAATGGCGAACTAGAGTGATTATTCGTGAACTTGGTGGTTGTAAAAGTACGGAAAACCGTCGAATAAGTCTGTAACACAGAACCTTTTTTGTTTTGGCTTATAACAGCCTGTTCAACATAAGTTATATAAGCACTGTGGACTAGTGGTTTTACTATTTGTGTATTCTGCTAGGTGAAATATGTATCAAAAGAATTTTTCAATGGTCGGATATATAGATGGCCACATTCTTCCCAAGACCACGTAAAGACCTCGGATGCACTAGCGTGTTTAAAGTGTGTTGAGACAGTCAGTCGGTTTGATGACCTCGGTTTTGTCTCAAGCCATTAGGCCGCAAATGATCGTGTATCGCACATGAGCTCCTGTCAAAGATTACCCAAAGAAACGTATTCGGTGTAATTGAAGATAGTTTCTCATTGAATTATCCTAAGGCTTGATTTGACGGTGATGTACAACTTTCAAAATTGCGAGGTTGTAGATAATTTATATTACGTCAGGGATTTTCGGGTGGATTCATGTCGTAATAAGAAAGTAAAGTAACATAACTGGAGTAGTCTTAGTGTTGAATAGGTCAGTAAACGATTTCTTTGTATTGTTGATCAATGTAACTCGATGATCTCTGCCTCTGGTATGTTAGCGATACAAGATACACAAGGTAACCAGCGTCCACAGAGGTGGCGAGAAGAGTAGTGTGGTGGTTGAGACAAAGCCGTCTTATTTATGAGGCACAAAAATGAGTGTACATGTTACACCAGAGTGAACTAAAAATTCACTCCACCGAAAAGAAAGACAAGCGGCGACCAAATTAGGATGCATTCTCAAAGACTGTGCAGTAAGCACACTACCAAAACGATACCGTAGATGTAAATCCTGAAAGTCGCGTGAAGGTATAAAAAAACACAAAAGAACAGTACACCGTAAGAATCGTAGAATGCCTAGGGTAATCAGTCACTTTTGGAAGCCCGCAGTAATAAAGTGGCTAATTAGTGGACGTAATAAATAGTTATATCTTCATTGCAAACCCTGCAAACTAAACCTACGCTAGAAGTTGGTCATGTTTGAAAGATCATAATATGTGTGTAATCATCATCGTAGGCAGCAACACATCAGAGTGAACCACTGATGCTTAGCTGTCACACAACCACGAAAAGAACAAATAAACTCTTAAGGAAAAAGAGGACTAAACAGATGGGGAGGGAGGGGGACTTGGCCGTCAGGAAATAGTTAATTCTATATTCAAACATATCACATCAAGGTGCATTCGCTTTCCTAAGAAATAACCTAATTATAAGTGAGAGTAGAGCGTCATCAGCAGCAGGGCTTCCTTAGGGCTTTCATACCTTGCATCATTGAATGTACTCACTTCACAATAATCTCGAACAAACAGCAACAACATTCACGATACAGAGCTCGGTTAGCTGTCATCTCACCCAACGTCTTTGGTCACATACACTGTGGACAGAGAGGGTTCCAGCTTAAAAAACAAGCCAGATTTACAGTAAACAGCCTCTTCGTGAACGGTTTTCTTCGTTTACTCTAATTCATCATTTGTCTACCTCGCACCTTGCGCCAGTAGGCTGGAGCGTCGGCAGAGTGGTCGGTTTGGGAGGCGACTAGCTGGTATTCTTAATAAGTGACTCAGATTTTAAGTCCGTGCAAGTGTAGACAGTAAACAAAAGAACCCTTTTGACAATCACTACCAAATGCTCGCTTGCTAACTTTTTTGTTACCTACTCGCTGATGCCACCCGGCACGAATGATTGAGCGCACACATCGGTGGTCAGGTGCATGAAGATAGTTCACGTCTTCTACCCTGAGCGACCAAGTTTCGCTGCCATCCAGTAAGTTAGACCTCATAAGCGCCCTATATATTTATATACGCCACATTTACGCCTCAGACAGATACTTCTCTGTTGCCATAAGTATCTCGGATAGGTGAACGCCGCCTTGGCTTTAGAGGTATGCGCTTTTGTTTAATTGCCTACACCACCGCCGCTTTCGGTGCAGCTTCCCAGGTATAACAGTCGATCAAAGACCTCAGTGACTTCATTATCTGATATTAAATATACTTATTCACAGCATTCTTGCAGAACCAGTTTGCACTTCGAGGCTTCAAAGCACGGTTTAAAGCATTTAGCAGAATGCGAAGTGACGTGTGACGTTGGCCGTGCTGCTTGGAAAGTGTCAAACAGCAACACCTTGTTATTAGCATAATCAAGGTCACTTAATCTACTACCAATCGAAAGATACATTCCGGCATTTTTTGATTGCTGCAGATAGTCACTGATTATTTTGCCCACGACAAAGTTAGGCAAATATAGAGAGAATGAACGGCCTTGAGGCACGCCACTTCTGGTGATGGAACTATCGGACAGTTCACCATAAACCCTGACCTAAGCTGGTTTACGGAGATGAGATGCCGACTTTTTGTTCACATAGTTTTTCATAACAACAATGCGTTTAAGTGACCTCAAAAGTGTAGATTGGTCTACCGAATCGGACCCGCCTTTAGGGTCAAAAAATATTGCAGTTGTTAACAGGCGATACATATGATGCTGCTCCAGAATTTGACGAAAAGTAAGATCTGCACAGACACACCGAGGAAGAAACCCTGCATGCTCTACTCCAATGTTAGCCGCCCAACTTGCAATGAGTCGACAAAGTATGATGGATGCCAAAACCTTAGCAATGCTTTGAGCCAGAGTAATTCTGTTATGGTTTTTGCGAGAGCTCACGCGCACACTCCAGTAACATGCCATTTTAGACCCCATGTGTGGTTTGTGTGGCCAAATGCACACCAGATTTAACTTCACTTGCGATTCCTACATTAACTCACGTTTATAGTCTAATTAGATATTGTTGACTAGGCCTGGCTC
>QNGE01009256.1:0-13442 GCA_008508345.1 Paragonimus westermani | reverse complement strand
TCATTCTGGCGTATTCTTCTCATCCCTCGGCCAGCCATCTTCCATGACATCAGTTAGCTTCTTAAGTACCTGATCCTCTTCCTACGCGTTCTTCAGCTCCACCATCCTGTCCATCAGTGACAACCTGTAGTCCATCGACGCGGTGGTCTCGAACTGAGCGTCATCCGTCGTAGGAGCGTGCATATGGGCGCGCAAGGGAGTATCTGCGAATTTCATTTGGTCTTTGGACTGCTGTTATGCTGGCTAACACTCCAGCATTTACACTCCGATTTACGTATGCCTCCTTTTCGCGGACAAGTTGGCCGTTACCTCTGAACTGTTACAATGTTATATATTAGACGAATGAAGTGTTCAGGAGAGCCTGCAACGATGCAGGTACAACAAGAAGTGTGCTTTATTCGCGGAACTCGGAAACTTACAAGCCTTCAGCCAGGCTACAAGGAGTGTATTCAGTGTGTACCTGAGAACCCGAGACAGTGGAGACGTGGTGCGGCGAATAACGATCTGGGGCTCTCAACATACTATGCTGACGTGGATGGGGTTAACAGGACATTCATAACTGACACATTCCGTTTGTCCGCGCTAATTACCGCATCGACACTTCGTATGTGTTACCCCAACGTGCCCGCGACCTTTTCACCCTACAATCCGAAACGCAAAGTGACCTCGTGAAACAGACGTGTTCATTCGTGGTGCACCTGGCCCGGCGGACCATCCCAATCCTGTCGACACCACAGGTGCCTGTACAATCCTCTCTCACCCACTCCCCCTCCACACACGCACAAATTATCTCACTCTTGGTGGGCCTGTCATTGGTCGTGTTCACGATCAAACCAAAAGCCGTCAGGCCCTCGGACATGTAAAAACAAGTGGAGGTTTGAGACACGAAACACAACAGCGTCGTGCCTGTACTGGAGGACATGAACTAAATGGTACACAGTGGCACCGAAAGGATTTTGGCTCCGAGGCTCGTACTGCCTCACACAGCAAAGGAATTACGAGTCAAGGATTATACTGACATCAACCCTGCTCTCTGAAACTCCCCCACAAGTCTCCGCATATTCAAGCAGTGATCTGCAACAATCATGTGTACAGAACTGGCAGGATTTTGATAAGTTCAAACACTTGGTTATCTAGCTCATTATTCGTTTTTTTATATGTCACACTGTTAATTACGTGTTATACATGCATGCTTTTTAATGGCGTCATTATCTTTTGGTGATAAGTAACTCTTGCGTCAATAGGGTAATAAAAATAAGCAATCATGTTTGTTCGAGAGTGCAAACTTAGCCGGAGAGTTAGAGAGACCCGTGATGCAAGCTATGTGCCTTGTAGAACGAGAAGTGAACGGGCTTATCAAAAGGGAAAAGATGTAATGAGATTGGAGTGGAGCGGCTTGCTGATTGCAGAAGATTCGGCCGATAAGACTTCTCACACAAGCTGCTTCAGATGGGCCTGTGGTCGATCGGCGGAAACCAATCGGAAATCTTGATCAGCTGTTGTCTGAATACATGTCAGCTTCAGACCACTGATCTGTTCGATACAAGGTCGCGGAACGATGCAAGGAACTGGCCAAACAAAACCTAAGAACGCTTTTCTCCCAACAGCAATCCAACCTATCGTCGTTCCTCTATAAAGCGGTGCTGTTTTCTTCTCACTAAATCGAGACTGCTTAGTGTGGCCGATATTATTGTTATTCTGGTTCTCTCGATTCTGTCACCCAGCACGAGACAAAATTCACAGTGTTTGTGAGGTATTAGAAAAAATTTCATTATTATTCGAACTCTAGTGTAACTGAGACCCAATCGTGTTCGAAGCTAGGGCAACGCATATGAATCGCTGAAAATGAGGCATTTGTGGAGCGCAGATGAAACGCACTATCTCTGTGACTGTACACAGTTGAATATGCGAATGTGTGAATACATTACGATCCAGTTAACATCGAACTATCACAAAGATGTGTGCGAACTCCCATTGTGTGTATTGAAGATCGCAGGGACTGATAATGAACCCTTAAAAATTAGCACTTGTAAGTGGGAGGGACTATCTGCTCTAAGAGGTACACAGCTAAATCCAGTTGGTTTCGATCCGGCACTGCACAAGCTGCAGTATTCTGAATGTTCTGTACATCGCGACAGCGTCCGGACAACAAGCTTCAGGCCTCTGAAGTTGCTTCTGGATTGTCTTATTAACATCTCTCTATTTCACTGGAAATAACCAAACTCAGTCACATTCGGTGATCCATTGTCTACTCGCACACAGTAAAGTTCGAAACTGCCGGTTTGTGCGAAACAACTCAGCTCACCTTGGGATAACAGACCATAACCATTATGACTAAGCATATGCCTCAGAGTGTGCTCACTGAACGACGTAATCTTAGCATATTGAAATCCGTCTGACAGTTCAACTGCGCAACAGACCTACCTAAATTAGATGTCTCGGTTCAGTGTTTTATCGGCTAAGTTGTCATCAATTCCTCTTCCAGAATGTTGGAAATTTTGTGAAGAGATTCTGATTTTGTGCACACCTGAATGTTGTCCATACGTTGAAAGGTTTAGGATTTAACGAGAGAGTCATAAACGGGGCTGACAGGGAAAATATAATGGTTCTGTCTTGTATGGCACGTGGTTCTTATGTTCCGATAAGATAAGCTTTTGGCTATTGGATGAGGATAGTTCTGCACAGAGGAGATAACCGAACAACTTTAGGGCAAAGACATTTACTCAGTTGTTACGCGAGAGATTCATCGCCACTCGTATATGACAAGAAATGAGCATATGCTTCAGTCTGATCTAGGCTGGATAAACACAGCGACCTTAGGCCTTAGTGGTGCCAACATCGCATCTGAAAAGCACAAGTATGCTCTCAAGCGATTAGTGTTAGCTTGCAGTGAAATATCAGCAAAACACTCTTGGAAAGTCTAAGGATTATGGAGAATTTTGAAGCAATTGGTTCCGTTGAACAGTTTGAACAAAACAGTTAGAACACGAAAACTGGTATGGAGAACATAAATGACGATCATACATTTACTGAATCTTATCATCGCGCAATGCACTTTTGTGGGTTAAATATTGCATTTAGATTCCCTACGCACTCTCGGAATGTGTTTGGATGGTCGGTGTGAATGGTTGGTACGCACGATGAACTGACCACTGTCCATGCGAGGTTAAGGGCTAGATCGAATTTCATTTATATGTAGACCGTTGAATTACTTAATCCAGGCACGTTTGCTTCAACCGCTGCCAAGCAGCCTTGTCTGATTTGATTTTGTTGCCACCCAACGCATCGTGTGCTTTTTGCCGTGAAATCCCCGAAGGAAAATTCCCTAATAGTAAGGTTGTATGTCATCATAATTGTGCTTTTTTGTGAGATGGATGTGTAGGACTGATCGACATGCTGTCTCAATCTACTCCAGATCCTGATTACTGGACAACACACTCCTAACGAAATCACTGAGAAACTAACAGTTAGCGGTCCAAAGTACATCTGAAAAGTAGATTGAAGACGATAGTGGAATAGTTCGTGTCTGTCTCTATTTTGTTTCAATTTTCGAAGGCACATTGTAACATTTTGTCGTGGTTATAAGGTGGCAGTAAGGGAGCACCTCCTACTAAACCGTCCAGCTAGCAAGTATTATAGAATGGTCTGCTAGTTCTCTACACTACCACTTTAAGAAAGACATTTCAATCAGGTTTGTCTGTCTCGAGATTCGGTAAGTAGATTCGTAAGAAGTGATCCCTAGGCGTCATACCAAAAGAAAATCTTATGGTTTCGGGATGTCGCACATTTGGTGCATGATCAATTGCCTTATCATAGTGGGAACAACCAAATTGCAGGAATTACACCATGGTTTAAGAACCACGGACGAAACATATCTGTTTGTTATCCTACACAACTCGGCAATCATGAGTGATTACTGGCCGTCGTACGTTCGGAGAATTTTGTCGTTATCTTTCATGAAAGAACAGAGCATGCTGACTACGGCTTAATTGTACCCATCTTATTGTCCACATCTCTTTATTGCTAATTTCACGAGTAATACACATATGTATTTTTCTCAGACCACAGTGTCTAGGAAAACTTCTGCTACACGACTAGGATGACCGTCAATGCATTCCAGGCGGCAGGGTACCAAGTGTCTGCTATTGGTCATTCAGGCTTTCTGTGACCAGCCTTATTCAAAATCATGTGTAAGGTTAAATCAAATCAACAGAAAATCACTTAATGTATGCGAATAGCCTGAATAAATGGACCAGCAACGGATGATGCACAGACAAGGGTAAGCGGATCAGCACTGATTTAGCAAAAGAATAGGTCGGTGGATGATCCTTAGGATTGCCATCACAGTTCGATTGTGCACACAGACTGGTGTGTTTGGGCTCTAATCGGGGCAAGTCCCAAGGTCACATTCTGTCTCACTTATTTCGCTTAGCCTGGGCTGTGAGGGAATCTGTTCACCATGTTCACCATGTGACCAGTCGGTTGTGAATGCCTCGTGATGGCAGACTTACCGATGATGGGTCTCAGGTTGTAACACATCGTTGTGGAATACTCTGTGTAAGCACGTGGCAAACAAAATCCGACTGTTTCTTCTCGGTCTAGACAGTCTCGTAATCTCATCCACACCGTTCACCGAATTCGTGTTCCAGGTCCGGCTCGATGATGAACCGACATTGGTTAGTCACAGAATACATTTTTGAACATTGTTAACAATGATTTTCCGTTCCCACTTTTACCCCATACTTCGGCATCGTGCATTGAGATTATTCAGGCAGCACCGGCAACTGGGTAGAGGCTGCGAACTGTTGACACTCGTGTAACGCACCGACGTTCACGGTCATAAGATCAGTACGAAGAGTTACAAACTTTTGTTTAGGTGAGTGGTCAAGGAAATTGTTTCGGCTTGAATCCAGACATCAACAATCAAATGACAGGCGCCTTGTGAAGAAGTATGTATCTGGATTATTTTTGCCAATAGCTTGTTCACTATTCTCGGTGTTAACACGAGATCGGATTTAACAGCTGCCCAGATGATAGTTTACAGTGTTCCGTTTATTGCAGACCAACATGAATCGAACAATACACCAATTGGATTGGTGTACTGTCCTCGAAACGAAAACAACTTCTCGTTCACTGCCTGACCAGCGGAGCAATGAAAATTTGTTATGCAGACACAGCAGGCTTGGGACTAGAGACAGTCACTAATGTGTTACGAGAAAATTGCTATGTGTATTGTTTTGTAACCTGGAACATGGTTGTGACCAAACCACAGTTTCCGATTGTGACGATAGAGGAGAAAGCATTATCCGCCCGCCTTCCATTTAAGAGTGACGATGGAACAAAAACACTCCGAGTTAGACACACGTTCCCGGTGGCAACCCCACGCAGCTGGTCCACCACATCTGCACTGCTAACAGTGAGCCTGAAAGGTAAACTCCGCGTCTCCGACCAATTCAAGATCATTGATCAATTCTGGTGTTGTTGTTGTNGCGCCTTGTGAAGAAGTATGTATCTGGATTATTTTTGCCAATAGCTTGTTCACTATTCTCGGTGTTAACACGAGATCGGATTTAACAGCTGCCCAGATGATAGTTTACAGTGTTCCGTTTATTGCAGACCAACATGAATCGAACAATACACCAATTGGATTGGTGTACTGTCCTCGAAACGAAAACAACTTCTCGTTCACTGCCTGACCAGCGGAGCAATGAAAATTTGTTATGCAGACACAGCAGGCTTGGGACTAGAGACAGTCACTAATGTGTTACGAGAAAATTGCTATGTGTATTGTTTTGTAACCCGGAACATGGTTGTGACCAAACCACAGTTTCCGATTGTGACGATAGAGGAGAAAGCATTATCCGCCCGCCTTCCATTTAAGAGTGACGATGGAACAAAAACACTCCGAGTTAGACACACGTTCCCGGTGGCAACCCCACGCAGCTGGTCCACCACATCTGCACTGCTAACAGTGAGCCTGAAAGGTAAACTCCGCGTCTCCGACCAATTCAAGATCATTGATCAATTCTGGTGTTGTTGTTGTTGTTGTGCATGAGAATATGTAGATCACACGACGATGCGTTTTTCCAAAAGGATCAGCGGGTATCCTCCACTGTGGCTCGGATCAGACTGGGCCAAACCTATGAACAGTGTAATCGTCACACACTTAACCAGCGGGTTAACTGGGTTGACCCCACTCAGGCGTTCCATGTGGTCTACACGGTTCCGGCCGACCACTCCAAATTGGTGGGGCAATGGAGATTGGCTACTACTAAATCGACCGCTATTCGATCATGCAATCCGATAAGTTGTCCATACAGAAAATTTGTGCAAGTTCTGCAGTTGCCGTGGTCGAATGTCAAATCCTCGATTTGCCTGTCCATCTAAGCACTGGGCGATAACTATGCGATATTATGTTCGATGGAACTCCAACCCATCCATTATTAGCACTGGTGATTCGCCGTCTGAGTGGCTGGTGTGTAGATGCACGGGCGATACTGCAATGCTTTGTATGACACAATACGTCCTGTTAAATATCTTCGCATTGGCTACACCGTCGTACACTGAAAGAGTTACCGTGCCACATACGTTTCCCGCGGAGATTGGATTAGGACGACAGCGCGATTAGTGCTGATGTTGAGTTCCTGCAAGAAGTGTTATCGTCTTTCTGACATCAGACGTATGAACTGGAGTGTTTGTGTGGTCAGAGACATTTGGTCTAATGTCAATATGAGAACGCAAATATTAACAGTAAGTTTATCACATATCCAATAGGAAGAATGACGTCTCGACTACATCCCATTGTTGTCATTTGGCTAGTCCAGTTTACCGGTCCACAATACTCCTACTCAAACCAACGATGGCTGGCCACCAGTGCGTCAGATGAAAAACACTTCTTGATGACAAACAACATGTCATTGGCACCTTCGTGCATCTGATCTGCTCATTCTCGAACCAGTGTGACACAATAAACAATGCTGCATCTATCGCAAATTTGATGAAATCATTTCACCCAATCTCCCATAGTCTACTCATGGCGTTCTGTAACAGGTATTTCACAAAACTACTACGGGGTTGTAACGTTGAAGTGATTTATGCAGCATCTGAGGTTGCACGAACTATCAACGGCATTACTCGACAATTGTTTCTCTTGGATGGTATTGCCAATTGTTGCTCACATTTCGTCTGCTCCACATTCTATTACCCCAACATTCTTCACGCGACAGTATCGTTAGACTGCGCAAACTTATTTTCGCCATTCTTCGTATGTATCTGTTGTAATCCTAAACGCCTCCACTGTTCGATCCGATAAATGCAACTCATTCGGACGTGTTGTGCATGTGGCGAATGTAAAACACAACGACAATTGCATGACTATCTGTTGCATAACAATGAATTAAGGTCCAGATTACTGGCCAGGCAGCCTGTCACTTCGAATGTTGACTGCTCAGTGACACAGTCGACTCCTAAGGCATTCGTTGTCTACGTGATCATTCCACATTGGGTGAACGTTTGATCTTGACGATACTCTGTCAACCGTATGCTTTCATTTTGGCTAAACATAAGTCAACTACTCTGAAATCACCTTTGTACATGTTGTGCGGAAAATGATGGCCACCAACTGCGAAATGACAGTGACATTCCCGAACGATAAGTACGTTCGCAGCATTGTCGTTCGGTGCATATCATGCGATTTCAGCACTGAGTCCACTGTCTCTTGTCAGGAACATCGCCAACAATGTAATGCACGCCATGTGCGTGACACCGAATATGAAGATCGTCACAGTTGGGCTTTGCATCGTGTGGGAAACGGCGCCACTCCCGAAGCACACTCACCACCGAAACGCGTAGTCTGCGCACATACATATCAGGGTGACTATTAGTGATTAGCACCACTTCGGTTTAGGATAACGGTTAGCGAACCACAATTTGTTCCATCTATCTGGGTCAACGCACTGACCTACTTTCACCGTGTGTCCTCAAGTGAACGAGGTCGAACCCTAGTCCACACAACTTGTTGCCATTCCCCGTGCGTCATCTCTTGCATCAGGTACTCATACGCGTAGCTGGTCATTTCTTTGTGTTGGCACCTCTCTGTAATAATCGGGAAGGTTGTAAACGCACTGATGTGTTATTTGAGGACCAGCGCATTTCAGAAGCCCACGATTAGGAACAGGCAGGAGAGCATTACGAGTTGAAATGGCGGGCACTGATGAATGGTAGACCAACTGTTAGCGAGACCCGGATATAACTCTGGTGCGTTTCAAATATCGCACAATCGTGTTTGGAAGGCAGTCATAAGAATTGCGATACGTCGGAAGTGGTGCACACAATAGTTTTGGTCGATCATTTCCCACTGTGAATGACTGGATCTTAGTGAGGTCTTCATGTGACTTCCTACGCCCCTTGTAAACAGCCAACAACAGAATTCTGTCAGGTTCTGTGGAACGGTGTTCGCACTAGGTTCTGTCTGTACGAAATCCACGTACGTGAATTCAAGCAGAAATGTTGTCAATTCCAAGTGAACGTGTAGCGCACTGAGCATTTCAGTGAAACGTCTTGGCGTCTGACAAGTAAAACCGTTGGCAATTTCAACCAGTCGTTAGACTGTATGTCGTAAAACTCATAGTTATATAGACACGATCTGCCCAACGAATATTTTAAGCTTCAAGTCGGAATTGAAAATTCTGCTCACGATTCACATCTGCATATGTGTTCTGCATACATCAGCGGCAATACTGCTAGTAACAATGGAGGCTTCATTCTCAGTACTAACAGTGTTTCATACTGTCTGTTGAAGGAGGCCACACGGTACCACATTCCAGACGAGTGACACGAACTCGAGATGTTGGAGGTTTGTATTGGCGGTAAAATTGGTAGTGTATTGTTGTCTGAACGCAAGGATTCGGACTGTAGAAGCCTTTATCCGTACAACTGAATCCGATCGCCATTTGTCGATTGTGTTTGTCAGTCTGTCAATTACTGACCGGTATTTGAAACCATTGTTGATCCCGCAATCGGTTTGTCCCAATGAGGTTGGTAGTTACATCGTCCCCAATCGACTATCGCACTTACAATTTTTCAACTGGCTTCCATTGTATTTGGACCTCAACTCTCGGGGAATGTTTGATGAGGGGCGGTGAACAGTGCTCAGACTACGCAGACAACCACTAGAACGACAACCACGCGATGAGAACATACTGCATCATTGAATTGTGTTAATTGTGGTGAAAATTGCTGGCTGAACGAATGGCCAGTATGCGGTGTTGGCCAGATAAGCAACGATTGGTGCGGAGCTGGTAGGTATGACAACCTGCTTTATATTACTGAAGAGTAGTCGGGGATTTGGTTTATTTTGCAGTTGACCATCACTTCTTTTCGAAAGAGGCGGGCTGGAAAGTCTATCTGAATGCGAAGTCTTCGATCAAATATGAGTGATGTTCAACTTGAAAACTTGTTTCACCCCACATCCAGACACGTTCATTAGTGCAGCACCGATTCACGTGTGTCATGTGCTGATCGGCACAGACGTCCGCAAACCGGGATGGGTTATGATTACAATTATTTCGGCTGACACGGACGTTCATCGAATTGTGGACAATGCGATGGTCATGGTGCTCACGAATAATGTACTGGCCCTCATTCCAAGAAATAACGAATCGATTCTGCCGATGTGCCCCAGCAATCATCACATGAACTGTCCAGCTGAACGCGTTGGGATTGCAGTGGATCGCTTCATCAGTAGTTGTGTATGCTCGGCCGAAATGCACTCCTGTTTCTTGGTCCCGGATCGTTCGGTCAATAGGGGGCGGGGCATTTTGGAGTCCTGTTCTTCGGCACTTTTACAATTACGATCGGCGTAACAATTGTCCGAGAACTCATATATTCAGCCACACATGTTGACATGACATGAGTGGTCAAATGAGCGGTCTGTGTGGTTCACTCGGATCACAACACTCACTGTGCGCTCCGATGAAATCAGCGAGCAGATCAAGATATGAGTGGTGACAACAGTAGAAATGTTAGCCATTTGATAACCTCTATACACTCAGCTGATGGCTTCCACGGACTCTGAAGTAGATGAAAATAATGACGGATTCAACAGTTCATGACATGGGTGGTCAAATCAGCCATTTGTCTCTTCTACCACTCTTTCATCCCAATCCATATGTAGGCGCCCATAGCACTGTTCCGAAGCGAACTGCCCGCGATGTGCTCTGTGCGATCGCGTAGCCATAACCATCTCACTGGATCAATATGCATTAGTTTTATCACACTTTATTGTAAGTGCACGACGTTTGATGCATGGTGGTTATTCTACGACGTCCAATTGCATATCCCCGAGTAACTGCGTTGCTATACATCTTCGGTTGGAATGGTGCTTGATGAGACAGGCTTATTTGGTGGCCAGACTCATTCCGTGCCAGGGAACGTAACGGAGCCCGGTATCGTCAGCGGTGTCTTCTGAAACTTGTAGCACCGCCATTCCATTCTCCGCCGATTTGCATGGCGTTTGTCTACACCCTCAAGTGTACGTACGAAGATATCAAGTTGACAGTAGCATTCAGGCTGTCCACCGCTTATCAATCCGAGCTCATACGGTTGCCGTGGCCTATTCGTTCTCATTCCTGGTAGTCTAAACGTGTGTTACTATATAAGCGTGATGCATGTTGCGCATTGGGGATCACCTTGTGACGGATTTGACCGGATGAGCCTCATCAGTGTACATTCGTTAGTCATTTTGATTCAGTCGTTGGAACAATGTAGTCTCCTTTTGTTGTATACGCGTCCAGGCCGTCTGCGTGACCCACACTCGCACTTATACTAAAACTGTGTTCTGGGTAGTCGCGCATTCATCGACCGACAGCTCATTCATCCACGCATTTAGGAATGACGTCACCGTTTTTGAATGTCAGGATACACTGATGAGTAGTAGGGGTTTTTGGTTTTCATATAGATTGAACCTCACCCACAATTGATCAGAGCTATCGCATTCCAGTCGCATTTCCAGTCAGCCACGTTTCGAAAACAAGCACTAGACTGGAGTTTCGATCTCATGAGAGCTCGTCAGCGGTACATATCCTTGCCACGGCCCGGACTAGAGCTCTGGCCACGCTTCCATGAGGCAACCGTGTTCACCATTGCGCCATTGACCTCACATTGGGCTCGACCGAATTGTCATACATGACAGCTCGGCCACTTTCGCACGTGAATACTAATCATGTTGCCCGATCGTCTCGATTGCAGTTAACAGGACAATCAATGTGTCTCCTCTCGAGACGATGGAGCAACCTGATCATTGTTCAAATGTCAGGATATCGTTTGCACTCTCCCTGACTCGTGTGTTCTCTCTACCGTTGTCATACCCTGTATGGCTTGATGCCGATTGCACTGAATAGGAATACAACACGATCTTCCTAGATCGTTCCTATTAAGATCCTCCTTCATCCTGCAGTGAAATCCACTGACCTGTACTACCAACCGCATCCCGCGACAGTCGAGTTTGTAGTGATTGATTAGAAATGTGTGTAGTGAAGGGATGACGATACGTCGGTGATAGAACCCTGAAACCGTGGTTCCGTTTGTGACGGTTATGTGGATGTCTCCCCTCATGCAGCAAATTTGTGCACATCCCGGTCGATGAACAGGTGCGAAGCCGTAATGTCCAATTAAATGTCTGCTGTCACGAGGTCACTCACAGACACAGGAGCTGTTCAAACTGAAATGATTTAACGGTTTTGATCGACGGCAGTGGCGTGCAAGCCGCGCGACGCATCGCCTACCCGTAATCCATCCACCCTATTCAAAGTCCACAGACGAGCCTGTCATTAGCTGATCGTGCAGTACGAGAAGCCAAGCGATAGCGTGCACATGCATATCGGGCTGTCGAATAACACTGGTCCCCCCATATGTAAGCGTGTGCGTGATGACTCATCCGACTTGGCCTGCTGACTAATGATAGGATGGGGCATAGATCGGCTGTGTGAAGTGCGCAGTCGGATGCAGCAAGCGCCAGTATGAGAGGCGGGTGCAACCGAACTGCCTTTTGAATAATCATGCAAACTGTGTTTGAACGAGCGATAGACCGTGACTAAACCACACGGACGAGATAGCACTGGCGATCCTGATCGACCGGCAACACATGAACAAACCTTCTGAGCGATCGAGGTTAAGGAATATGAACACCAACACTCTATTATCCACACTGAATGCATGGTGCTTACTACTCGGTCATTTCATGCTAACTAAGACCATGTTGAGGGAGATGGGTAGCCAGTACAATGTGAGGAATTGTTTTGTTTACTGGATTGTAATGCGTCTGAGGTGTGTGTGCCGTGAAAGTCCTCTGGTGACCTTGTTAAAGATCGATATGATTACCAATCGTCCCGCTAATGTTATGCCGGTAGATTTTCGTGCCAAATCATGTTTTTGGACCAGTATATGTCCGCAGCTTTTGAAGTGGTGAGCAAACCTGTCTCTTAAGATATCCTCTACAAATCCGAAAGTCAGCGATATGAAGGTGGGTGAGATATCTCTTCTGTTTCTGTTCTAGTGGATTGGAGTAGCTATCCCGACAGAAGCAATTCCACAGAACCAAACCAGTCCACTTGAAATAATCACATTGAAATGAGAGAGAGAGAGAGAATGCAACTGATTACGCGAAGAAGTGGGGATCAATAACGAGTAACTGGTGAGTCAGCAGGCAAAGAACAATCGGACGTATGACATCATGTCACATTTTATGTGAAGCAAACATTCTCCAAACTCCATAGTTTGTACATCGATTTTATGTTTCCGCCTGACCAATGGACTTTGGTAATCCAAGTGTCGCGCTCGACAACCACGTGTCCACTTGCACAGCCAACACTCAGTTCGACAATCCAATGCAACCTTCGTATCACTGTGATCCAACGACAGACAGGATAGTTGTTCAGGAGACACGGGGCTATGTCAATTATCCCCGTTCAGTAGACGAGAAGCAATGTTCGACCGACAGATTGAGGCCATTGCAGTCAGCTCTCGTTTTTATCAGCCTGACGCGGTCTAATCTGTTCACTTTCGTTGGCCTAATTGTGTGGGATTCGGTGATTGAGTTGCTCGCTTCTGAGTCTTTGGTCAGTGGATTTAGCGCTGGTGCACATTCAGTGGGTGGTTTCTCATTGTTTTTAAAGGGTTGAGCCCCTTTGAATAAACAGTGTCGACTTTCTAAGTTTTGTAGTATAATATGGATATTTAGGAATGTTTTACCAAATTGAATCAAGACCTTCAGATTTGGGTGTTTTCGTAACAGGTGTGANGGTGTGACCATGTTTTGTGTGATATAAAATGATTTCAATATAAATCAGCCTATCTGGCAATTGTTGTGTCATGTGGATGCGGAACGCAAGAAATGATTGTTGCCAAGTCATGGTCTTACTCGGAGGGTGTGAAACTGCGAATCA
>QNGE01009255.1:0-13447 GCA_008508345.1 Paragonimus westermani | reverse complement strand
AGGGGCACCAGGCTATCAGAAGGCAACGATATTGACATTATCACAATGAAGCTCCTTTTAGCTCAGTCTTTTAGCAAAAATCCAAGCTGCCTTATGAGAGTTCAGAAAAGCAGCAAATGGAGTCAACATAGTCGATTGGATGTTTATACTTATAATCTTTATGCGGACCATGTCAATTTGAAAGATGTATGCCGTATTTGTTTTCCTTACAGTTTTGGACATAGGACTCTAGACCGTTATGTTATAACATGGTTAGCTCAAAAAGATTGTTTCGGTCTAGCGGAAAGCCTAAGGAACTGTAACACGGTAATCGGCATATATTGACCATAAGCCTTAATGGCGTACAGAAGCTGTGCATCTGTAGTGCTTCGCTACGTAATACAGAGAGGAAGAATGAAGAGTCCATGTTGAAGGTTCAATAGAAACACAGACTAGTATCGCCTACTGGATTACGAAATCGGAAAAACTTGGACAACCATAGTTTGTGCGAAATCAAGTAGCCACAGCTGATTAGAAAAACGGCACCCTTTTTATAAAGAAACACCGGTGTTTACGATTGACATTTGGCGTCGAACGAGTAGCTTTCTGACTGGTAAGTTCGTGATTAGCTTTCATGACGTTGCCTTCAGCAGATTATTCGTTTAGATCTGACACCCACTCAAACAACTTGTATTAATCACCGCTTTGTATAAGTAAATTTTACGTATCAGCTCGTCGCCGGTTTTGTTTGGTTGGCACCGATTGTCCAAAACTCTATCTGTAGCAGATTGTGCGTAAGCTCCGACTGACTGAACCCTCTTCACACAAAAAACCTTCCCAGTCCATCTTATTCCATCTTTCACTTTTTGATAAACCTCTCCACCTCTCGTCCTTGATGGCTCCCCACGGTTTGTTCCACGAGGCTCGTCCTCCGGCGTAATCCGCTGTTTCAAGTGCACGCGATTTCCTCCCACTGCCCGCACACCTTAACGTCGTATGTTTTATGCTCTCGATATTTGATCACCACACTACGTGTCTATCTCGGGTTATCAAGGGTACACTGAACCTACATCGTATCTCTTTGGTTAACGCCTGTAAGTTTCCGAGCTGTATGATCAGTGTAGATTTCCTTTATACTCTGCGTCGTTGTAGGTTCTGTTGAATACTAGGCCCGTCCAACAAGTCGTACCGCAACAGGCCGGATGCAAATGACAATTTTGTCCCAATCCCGTGTCCGAGGATTCGCTGCGTCGCACCAAATCCAGTGATCTCATTCAGTATTTTCTTTCTGAAACCATCAAAGTCCGATCTTCTCCTACGATTTGAGTGATCCGTAGAAATTTTTAGTAGCCCTATCTGCAGCATTGGTCTTATCGTTTGACTAACACGACTGACAAACTGTTCTCCACCGTGTCTCACTTAAAATTGCTGTAAATGATGTGCACTTTGATCCATTGTTGCACGCACTTGTGACCCCGATGTATCCAGAAAATGGAGCCGCAAGCGTTCAAACAAAGCATGGGATCGNTGGGATCGGAAAACAAATTTTGGTCAACTTAGGCTTTGCCTTCACACTAGTAGCTACTCCGCCCAATCAACTTGACCTACAAAAATCATTTGAGAGAAGCAGACGGGGAAAATCTGGTGAAAAAGAGCATGATGAGACTACTGATTGTAACCAGTTACAACGCATAGTGATATGTTGAGCAATACGCTTTCGAGTGTTAGACCTTTGTTGAATGTATAAAAACGGAAAACTGATAACCATCATGATGACAAGCAGTAAAACGTTGCGGGGTCCGCACGGGCTCCTCGCGGGCCAAAGGCGGGCAAATGGCGGTCAGTAAAACTAGGGCCCCGCATGAACCCCGCAAAGGCCACGGCGGGCCATAGAAGAAATATTGCGAGCGGAGCTTTCAAAGCAGTTCGCATAATTCGATTTTTTAAACGGATTCCCATTCATTTTTGTTATGCGCTCCAGTCTTACTGCCGACGCCCATGAATAATATTGCGAAATATCCGTAAACATGGAAAGTTTACCGGATAGCTTACACAAGTTCGTACTGCACGTGTTCAGGAAATTTCGCCATCGACGTTGGAGCGACTGCACGACACTTCGATGCACACTCGGGAAACCTGTAGAGGAATGCGAGGGAAATATGTAGTGGATGAAAGTAAACAATATTAACACCAGTTCTACGGGTATCTTTGAAATTCCACATCTCAAAAAATAATGGAGATGAAGCAAACATAAAGCAAAACATTCTTACAGCATTCCTTCTGGGCATTGCGACAATACCACAGACATTTGCCTGTTCACACTGGGTAACCTCAATAAAACCCTGTGAACGTGTGCAATATTTGAACATGAACCGCAATAATACAACTTTCATCGATATATCTGAAATTCAACTACTCAGGTGATATTTGACAGAACAGAAATTAAATGACCATCAGAAAGCACTCTCCGTGAGTGACACACGAGAATGAACATCAGCGGCTAATTTCACACGTACTTCTGTAGAAAAGCAAAACCGTCCGACTTGCGCAAATCCTACTTCGGCGAGCCCGCAAACTTAGCGATTGAACATGTCTGACCTTACGACGTCATTTAAACAGATGTCACTAATTTTGCAGATTTCGAGGTGATGTTCATAGACATTTACTTTTAGAAGAATTATTTCATGGGATGCTTGTTTCGGAGATTTCTCTCATGGCCCACCAAAACCCGCAGGAAACCATGCAATCTCGGTGGGCTATGTGCTACAAGGGCAATGCGGTTTGCTGCTGGCGAAAACACAGGCCCACAGTCATTGGAGTCGTAAGAATCCACGATACGAAAATTGAACCGTTGTGGCTGAAATGGCACAGTTGAGAATCAGTGCTATTGCCGAAGAAATAACGAACATCACAGTGGGTCAGCGGCCGTCAGATAAGTGGACACTGAGAAGCGTTCAAGTGAAAAGCTACACTCAAACGGTTCGTAAACAATAAACCGTATGTTACACGGGTCGTCAATGGTAGGCTGGGATATATTACCCACGTTTATACCGACCCATATGAACCGTAGATAGAATCAACAACGTGTTAACGTCACGTATAGACATCTCTGTGAATAGCGTTTCGTTCACCGGTTCCTACCTGGAATACTAACATGGAAACAGACTGAATACGTAATTCATACGGACAGCGAACCGACAAATATGATGGCATAAGTTTGATTGAAATTTACTTCGATATTCAGTGATGAATTTGGTACAAACTCCATGTGGTCGGCAATTACGAATTCATGCACACCTCGAAAACCAGGGGAGATTGAGCATCCATTCAAGGTGGACGTAGGTACTCCACCAAGAAAATCCGACGGAAGCATTTCCACACCGCGAAATCAATTATGTAGACCCAAAAGATGCTTTTTGTCGAAAAAAGCAAAAATTGTGAATTTGAGTCATTTTTATGTATAGCCGGTTTTTCTCAACGCAACACAGCTATCGCACTCCATAGCGCACTCGATAAAATTTTGACATTTCACCGACAATTTGGAAAATGTGACTATGCGTCTAGAAAGCCGCTTCCATTTCGTTTCGACCTTGAAACATCGTACAGGCAAACAAAACTATTGCCGCCTCATGTATTGGCGTCTTCCGAGCTGCTTTCAAATTTTCGTTTGTTCACTTTCGAACCCAGGACTTCATAAAGACCTACGTCCGTTGACATCCTGATGCTTGACTGGTCTAGTCCGGAAATTAACCAGAATGACTTTTCTGTATGGGAAATGCCGAAGTCCAGGTACCAAAAAGCCGAAGTCAAAGTACAAAATGCAGCTCCCACGCTTTTATAGCTCGTCAAGCGATAGGATGAAGACAAACTAACTAGCGTCCAGTATGTCAGTCGACGCCAGAGGCGAAAAAAGATGGTACATCAAAGGAATTCGGCTTCACAAAAATACGGTAAATGCTCATTCCAGTTGGTGGACAGTTTTCTGGGGGTATGTGACATCCCCAAAGGACTTGTTGAGGGGGCTTGAACATTTCTACCTGCAGAGAAATCCGCAGATTCCCTAGTAATATACATGCAAAAGTGTTGCTGATGCCGCTAATCAGGCTTGCTGATTGGTAGCTTTTGACAAGTGATTGATTACCATTTTCGAAGATGGTGCGCCCGTACTCAGTGTAAGACTGTACATAGGAGCAGGAGATAAACAGTGATTTGATCACGGGGTTCACGACAGCAAGGCAGGTTTTATCCCGTTGTGTGAATTTCGTGCGACTCAACGAGGACATCGCTTGCTTAACACCATGGGGCGTAATGTCCTCATCCATACCTAGAGCGCCTATGGATTAAAAAATTAGTCTATGAACCCCGGTATCTAAGCGATAAACACACATCCGTTATGTCCCTGCCGAATACTACAGTTTCTGGTGTACCACGTAGTGTGACACCACTTTTCTTTCTTAGGGGGGGCCTAATCTAGGCGTAACCACAAAATCTCTCGACTTTCTGCTTACTGTCACGCTCCAGGTAAAGACCACGTACTAGACTGACCTTCCTCTCCACTTCAGATGCTTCCTCTTGGGTTCTTTTTCATATCATGTAGCTCTTAAAACTCTTTCGTAGAGTATGTGGCTTCCAGAGTATGTGCTAACACTTTGACGCTCTCTTCCTCCTGGGGCAAGCCCACGGTGTCCTGGCTGCTTTCTCTGACTATTTTCTGATGGGTGTTTCTTTTTTGCAAGTGTATAGAAGTTGATAACGTAGCTTTCCCACAAATAATCCCTGTCTTCTGCGGAAGCTTCCATCATCAGTTTGTTACGGTCGATTTGGCAATAATTTGCACCTTATGTACTGGTTTAATCGAATGTGGTCTGCTGGAGACATCCAAATTTCGAAAATCAAGTAGGAGGACAGCGAATCCCGTCACCCTTAAATATATTTCATATCCCCTCAGTGTTCTCAGATCAACCATCTTCTCCAATTGGGTGGTAGGTCTGTCAGATACTGCATCGTCAGTGTGACAGGGCTAACTTCGAAGGACGTCCGTGTCGATTGGCGAGAAGCGAAAAATCTTTCCTACCTGACAGCAACGCCATTTTAGTTTGCGGTCAATGGTCAGTTGAAAATTTAAAAAATGACCATAGTCCACTTTGGAATTCATTGTGTAGCCTAAGTACGTCGGCGCCTCGCAGAAAGCTGTTAGGGGAAAGATTCAACTGTACGTGAACAACGCAGATAAAAAAGTGAGGGAACAGAAGGAAGAACAGGGCCGCTCGCCGAGCGAATGAGTAGTTCTTGGTTATGCACACCTCATGTTTTTCCACTACGTTCTTTCGGGACTATCTACATGGAATAATGGTCAAATTTTTTACCAGTACACCCTCTCCATCCTCCAACGACCGTATTTTTGGCTCGACCTTGAGCATCAGGTCAGCGATCACCTTGATGTAACAAATCAATTATTTTAACGAATTGTGCAGACCCCAAGTACTATGTTCTCAGAACTATGAAGCTCGAGGTTCACTGCGTAAGCTTGAATTTTCACTCATTGTAGTGTATGTTTTTTGTTTTGTTGCTCTACTCACATAACTGACTCGTTGTACGATTTTTGAATTTGGTGTTGAAATATGTTTGTGCTGAAAATAACTACGCTGATAAAGCTCTCCTGGGTGTGTTTCTCACAAATGCGTCGAGAAATATGACATTATTGGTATTATTATCACCAGAGGCTGAATTTTAAATATCACTGATCTAGCGGTGGTGGTGAACACAGATGTCGTTGGTTTGTTAGAATTGCGCCTAAAAATAAACCTTCGTTATTTGTGGCCCTAAGGATGTGAGTCGATGAACTTTTGCAACAGAAAAGGCTTCAGGAATATCTTGCCCCGCCGCCTTTTGATTGCCGGACAAATGTTTGGCTAAGATGTCCAACAGACACTCATAAGACGGCCGTGCTGCCCATGTAATATACCAAAAAGCCAATCACATAAACGGCACACATTATGTTCAGCATTTGCAGATCGAAACACATAAGGTCCATTTGGCAAAAGAGAAAAGTCACGTGTCAGGAAACGTGTAATAACAACAACACAGATACCGAGGGAGATTGTTCCACAACGTGTTCTTGTCCATATATATATACGGGGTCCAACGGTCCGGGAATTCCCACCAATCACACGTGGCCTCACGCTCACTGACCGCCGACCTCGGGTTCTAGCTGGTCACTCTCCTCAGTCCGGTGTACGAACGCGGCCAACCCACTTGTTCAGGGACCTGAAAGGAAGCGGAATGGAGTATGTGTGGCAAAACAAAATGGCGGCGCGCTACATGCTACCACAACTGGGGTTTGATGCCGACTACCGGTCAGTGGGAAATTAGCTCAATGGAAAAACGGGGTACAGATGAAGACGGAAGCATATCAAACGCTACCAAGCAAGAAGGTTTTGATATATGCTCAAACAATTATAAAAGAAAAGAAAACGGACATTTTCTACGTGCGGTCGTGATACACCACTCATCACGATTGTTCACTGCATATAGCGAAAGAAAAGTAGTACAGCTTTTAGGAAAACGTTCTACAAACAAATCCAACGTGCTTTAGCATAGTTAACACTCCGCAGCTTGTCAAACACAGTGACAGATATGCCAGCGGAACTCCAACAAATCCAACAAACCTATTCCTAGAGAGCGTAAGCTTCACGCGTACAATACTTAGTTGTGCATGCTTCCAAACCCTCGAAGCATAAGTAGACCAAAATTGACCAACTTCATCCTAAGGATGGCGCCGTCCTTCTTTACCGTTTCCTTTACAAAGGCATCAAGCTGGAGAGAAACAGACGCAAAAATACCCGTTTACCTGTAATGCATCAAGGCTGTTACGGGTATGTTCAAAGAAGTACGATTTAACATGATTTCGTTAGACAGCCGTATTAAGACAAACGTTCCAGTGAACGATCGAGGATAACGGTGGGGGGGAAATCCTGTAATTTTTAGGAATGCTAGCGACAAAATGGGGTTAGGCAACGTACACTAGAGCGACTGTCTGCCGAGATAGGAGAACACGTCCTGAACGATGCGTCACCCAGCAAACATATATGGCTTTCTCGTTTTTATTACCATATGCCACCTATACACCTCAGGCTTCGTCATTACACTGACCGTCTTTCTTATCTTTCGTGGACACAGTGTTGGCGTGCGTCTGAAGGACGAAAACATGGACCAGGCACAAGTATACACCATCTCAACATGATAAACTTTGAACATTTATTAACTAGGCAAATAAAGTTTTTAGGCTATTATAGTTTAAGTGCTTCCACATACCTCCAATTTAACTAATGACAGTGTAATACTAACGCGCAAAAGTTCAGTGCATTTTCTTGTATTTCCTAATGGAAAGAAAGTGGGGCAAGTAGGGCGGAAGAGTTGACGGTCATGGACGTAACTGGTAGTATTCGGTTAGTAAGAAAACTCTAACTAAAGTAGGAACAGCCCAACCATTAAGAAACCTTACAAACGTTAATTTTGTTCAGCTCCGCACTTGCCCGCAAGCAGCGTTCACTGATTTCGCACTTGCCTGCTGCTACGGTATCCATCATGCAAAGATGCGCTTCGTTCCTGATCATATAAGTACCTTTCGCGCCAAATGTAGTTCCACAGTTTTTGAGTACCCGAAATCCCATAATAAGTAAGCGGTTTCTCGAGATCTTCGACGTTCGGTCGATGTTCAGTTGTCGGTCCTTCTGCATGTATGATACAGTTGTCTGTTACCTGTTATCGCGAGCGATTGACTTCCACATACTTCCGGTGTGACTGTTACCACGAAATCGGAGTATTTTTCGTTTTGATAGCTATTCTAACTACAAACACGTTTCTGGCACGGTTTTGATTATTACTTCAGACACAACCATGCAAAATGTGGACTGAGGCAACATAGAGGCTACTGCATCATATCCAGTAGAACATGTGAATCTCTCTCTAGTAATGTGTGCGCCCCAAGTTTTGTGAAGAGAAATGATCCTCCCTCGCAATAGAAAAATTTGGCAATCATGGCCTCCACGGGGTTGGGCTTGAAGGCTGTTCCAAACGGAAACGTTAATTTAGGAACTGTAGCGTTTTGTACACTATATGAAAAAATTGAAATACATCGGATAAGTGCCCGAACTTATTGGTTCGACGATGAAAAATCTTCCACCATTTTTGCAAGAACAAATCGCTACTGATATTAGCTCATTTTTCATGTCTTATAAACACGTTCATTGAAATTTTCAGGATGAAATACGTCATCCCATATTCTGAGAGTGCTTAATTTTGTCGCGTTTTGAAGACCTCGGCGAAATGGGAGTATGTGATCATACGATGTTGGCAGTATATTTCATCAAGCTTTTAAGCCCACCTAAAACTGTATCAGGTTTCAAGGCTTTCATTCATTACCCAATAGTTCCGTACTAACTTACCATCTTACCCAAAATATGGATGCTACAGAGAATCAAATACCTAATATGTACACCCCAGCAAGTGCGTCGCCACCTGATTAAGTTACCAACTCAAATGTCCACCAAACAAGTCCTTTTTACTGCACTCGTCGATGTTTCATCCGCCACCGCTTGGCATATGTTCCCATGTCCCAACCAGTCGTTCTACCATAATGACACTCTTCCAGCAATTAATACCGTGGAGTCAAACATTTGTGACACACACCTGAATATGAGCGGAAAACGGGCACATTCGTCGGACCAGGCCTCTCCATGGGATATTTCGCAACCCACTGCATCACCCGTCGTGAATTTCTTTAGCAGTTTAAGCGCTGCACCTGGTAAAAATATCCCAGCAATTTATTACTCAAGAACGTAAGGTCATTGGTAAGATGCACATAGCTCATTTGCTTGTCTAATTTTCTATATCACACCTCGTGACTGAGACACGGTGCTCCCCTGATACTCCTGACAGGCAGATGACCATCGCAGAATATGACATGTTCGGTGGGTGTCGTTCCACAGGACGAGGCGGTGGATGCATCATTTACACGAAAGAGCAATTTTCTGTAGTAACACCTGATGGGTCTATTGTTTATGAAGCCGAAGACTCATTATAGTCATGGGTCTCTAATGGTTCTCGCAAGCTACTAACAAGATGCATTCACAGACGGTCTAATGCTCTCATCAGTGGTTTGACTGACCTTGTATACATAATGAATCATGTGCCAAACATGCCTTGCAAACACAACCTAATAGGTGATGACTTCACCATGTCTAATATCTCCTAGAACTCATTCTATGCTCCGGCAAAACAGGCCGAATTGCCTTCATGCATTCAACTGAATGGTTGGAACCAATATGCTCTAACACACACCAGACATAGGAATCTCACATTTACCATTACACCTCTTCAGTTGGGTTATCCGTTCCACAACAGTTCCCAGGAGGCGACCACAATGTCGTCAAATGTCTGTTGGATTTCAAAATGGCTAAACGACCGAACGTTGTGTTCTGTAATACAGTCAAATTCATTTATTGGAACAACTCTCTCTTACTAATATCCTTAAATTGGAATACCTTCTTTCTCACATCAAATCCAAACGTGGCGGCCGGGGAATTTGTCAGACATCTGACAGTGTGTGTCGACGTTCTGGCCCCCATAAATTCAGAACGCGTTAATTCGCATGTGCAAGGTTGAATCCTCACTTCAAAACAAACTGACAGATTTAATTCGAGGTAAAAAAAGAACACTTGATTTCTCTCTGGTGGTGCGAATGAGCAGAATGTTTAAAAACAGAATGTTAGACGCAGCTGCGTCACATAAACAAAGAGAAAATCGCGCTCTGTAAGGAGCAGATGCATGGAACTAATGCAGCTGATAAGACAGAGAACTTCCATGNGTTTGACTGACCTTGTATACATAATGAATCATGTGCCAAACATGCCTTGCGAACACAACCTGAAAGGCGATGACTTCACCATGTCTAATACCTCCTAGAACTCATTCTATGCTCCGGCAAAACAGGCCGAATTGCCTTCATGCATTCAACTGAAGTTCACAGTATTCACTTACAGTCAGCTACCATCAAACCATCAATCTATTCCTAACCTAATGTTATCCCACCGATGGCTATTAGGCAAGAAGGTGAGAATGTACCCCTTTATTTACTTAATTTGTTCCCCCTATCATTTTTATGCAGCACCTTTCCTCCTCGTTGGAAAAAGCCACTCATGCTTGTCCACAAAACTGACTCAAAACAGCACGTTAACAACAATCGTCCAATCAACTACACATCAGTCTACACAAGAATGTTAGAAAGGATGATAAAGGCTCACGTAGTCGGGTTCCTAAGATCACAAGATCTTATAATATATTCACATCGATGTCCGTCAATGCAGGAAATGCGGTAATTAACATACTCTTGGACATGCAGAAGACCTTCGGAAGTGTGCCTCACAAGCGCCATTTGATAGCGTCTTTTGGCATACAAAACCTTTTGTGTAGCTGGCATTTGTCATATCTCGAAGGCCGCACCCAAATAATAAAAATAGAAGAGCACTGCTCAACACCAAAACCAGTGACCGGTGGGGTGATTCGAGGATGCATTCTGGGACGGCAGCTTTTCCTAATGTGCATAAATGACGTATGTTATATTATTGGACATGGCAAGCTCTTTCTGTTTGCTGAAGATATTAAAATCGTTCACACATTTCGCCAACATCGCTTTCTGTCTAAGAAATATAGGACAGGGCCTAGGGTTATTGCAGTTATGGCGCAAAACATAGCTGATGACGTTCTCGGCGAGCGAATCGATTAGCATTACACATAACTGTCAACTATCCAATGATCCTATCTTACTGAAAGGTCATAATGTTCATAACACCACTTCCGTCAGAGATTTACGAATACGGTAGTAAAAATTCCTCAATTTCTTCAAACGCGTAAGTTTTAGATAGCAAAAACTAAAAGGACAATAGGCTGTATCAAAACGACGGCTGCCAGACTGGCGTTTTATAAAATGTGTACCCGGCCTTAACTCAATTATCGTGCACACATTTGCCGCCATCTACTCAAGTCTGTTAGGTTTAAGTTAGAAAGGATTCAACGATCGTTTACCAGAGCCTATAAAGATACCCTTCTTCATCTGCCTGTAGACTTGGTGTTGATCCACCATGATTAAAATATCAGAGTTGAACGCTGCACTTCTGTATAAAACCATACATCTGTACGCTCTCACCACAGCTTCTGCCGTTCGCTTTCAATGTGATCTGAGGAACAAAGGGCTTCACTTCACTAACCTGGTTATCTCGTATAGAGACACAAGCAACCTTCTTTATTGTGAGATATTTTTTATATTTGGAATAAACTTCCGGATGAAATCAGAGTCAGTAACAACATCGAGCGTTTTCAAAGGGGCTTGGACAGATACCTCACGCTACAAACACAATGCTTACCTTCAAACGTTGCGTATTCACTGATGACTGTCAAGTGTGGTCGGCAAAACATGCATCCGTTGGCTGCGTTTAATGCAGACCCCCATCCCCGCTCTGTAACTCCTCTCGAAAACAGTTCGTTATACCATACACTTACAAACCCCTTTAGCACTTGGTCTACTGCATGCTCACGGAACTTTTGTGAAATAAGCATCACTTTATTCTTGTGTGTTTATCCATGTGCACGCATTACCCAGGTGACTGGAAAATGTAAAATTGGATCTATTAACGAATGCAGCAGAATTACATTACATGTGGTATACTTAGAACACGCGTATTTCATTGGACCTTCTAAATCGTTGACTCAATTTTCCTGTTGCCCGAGTAAATTGCGAAATACCACAAGAACTAGATGACAGATTAATACGTTTTATTCTTCAGCGCAAAAATATTGATATCGCATTAATTCTTTGTGAAAAGATGTTACATACGCATTATTCGTCACAGTAAATGTGTAGTGTATAGAGTTCATGGTTATATTTTGTAATTTAACCGATTGTGACATGCCAGTGGGTAGTCCCATTTTTTGGTACGTCTTCCTTTAATTTTTAACCATGTCTTTTGTTCACATCAGTTTTCGTTGCGACTTTTATTTGCGCTGCCACATATTGGTCCTTCTTATCATCTGAATGAATAGGCCACTACAAGATTGGTGGGTCCGGTGGCCTTTAGCCGTACCCATTAGAGATACTTTGGGCAGTAATATTTGATAAAACCTTGGCGTATTGAATCACTAATTTTGCTGTCATCTATAGTCAATACGGATTGATGTACCACTTTTAGTTTTCTCTTTTTCGCAGCTGTATGCAGTTACTGGGTTGTTCACACATTAAAAGGACAGCATACCATTCATGCACTAAAAGTTTATTCAAACGTTTTCTTTGGTAAATAGAAGCCTCAACAACCGTCTAGTCCGTAGCAACGACATGGAGCGAGTGTCTGTCACTCATTCTCCTTGGGATCCTGTCTAACTTTAAAGAGGATATCGGTTGTGCTGCCTTTGAATTAGTTTACGGTCACACTTTGAACTTTACAGGGGATTGATTCAACCCTCGACACACTCAGATATACGGACGGATTTCATTTCACGTTTACAGCACATGTCCAGCCTTCGTTTCACACCATCCCGTCAACAATGGAGGCGAGAACAAAAATCTCCGGATCCGCGGACATATCAGCTTGGGTTCCTGTATCAAGGCACCCCCCAGGAAACAACTACAACCACGATACGTCAGCCTATTTAAGATGGTTAGGCGCAACGAAAAATTTGTCATTATTGGAAAGTTGGGAAGGAGTTAATCCGTATCCATTGCTCGAGAGAAAGCAGCTTACACAGAGCAGAATGTTGAATCACCTGACTCGATAGCGACTAAAAAATCTCCGCCCCACCCTCAGCAGTATTGAACCAATCTGCAATTCAACCTCCTATGCTCTTGAACAACGCACTACACGTAGAGGACAGTCTGTAAACTGGCCAAAACACCTAACAGATAGCAAAACGTGGTATGACTCTCGAGCGTTTCCTCTTCACCTCTGTTCTTCCTTCGTGCTTTTAACCCAAGAACTCTCTGGTGGGGGAGTACTTTGATGTTCACAGTTCACAGTTATATTTTGCAACTCACTTTTTTAAAAATATTCCCGTGTATGTCGTTTTGTCGACTCATTAGTACACTTGTTTGAAAGCATCACCATCATTTATTGAATTTGCTTGTCATCAAGAATGAACAGGAGTTATCGTGCAAAGTCTCCGTCTTCATCAATTGTGTGGATGATTGGGCTGGTGAAGCACTCGCACAGTGGAAAATTTCAGCCCCCCTTATTTGGTGATCTGTTGACGCCGAACGTTCTCTATTTCACGCCGCGTGTGGAATCATTTACCGGCTGTCGTCCGAACCTACCCTCTGGAACCGTCCTTTTCCCTAGTTGTCGCCTACCCGATTTATTATTACATATGGCAAGCCCTCCCTGTTTGCTGACGATATCAAAATCGTTCACACATTCCGCCA